>JASDQU010214741.1:0-13109 GCA_032191745.1 Picea mariana | reverse complement strand
TGGTGCAATTTCCACAAAATCCCCTGGCACAAAAATGATGAAGGTCACTCAAAATAGTCATTTGTGTCCAAGATCAAAGACAAGGAGTCGAAACCTGATTCAGAATCTGATTCTAAAAATACTGGTAAAAGATAGATCATTGACACATACACCACTGCTACTGTCGCGGCTGCAGTAATTCAACCAGAAGAACCAACAGATCTTGAAGAGGGGGAGCACCTTTTTCATTCATAGATGTGGTTGAAGGGGATCACAGGTCGTCAAATAGCTGGGATTGTTGACAACACCACTCCTGCAGCCATACAACATCGGGTGGCTTCGCCAAGGACGAGTTCTTTATGTTAGCCAGCAATTTTGGTTGTCATATGGCATCCATCCCTTCAAGGATGAGGTATTATGTGATGTTGCCCCACTGGATGTTTGTGATGTTCTCTTGGGCCAACCATATATGTGGAAGTGCCATGTTGTTTATGAGTCTCGACCCCACAGTATCATTGTTTCTCTGGGGGGTCATCTCTATAGAATACCAGAGGTATTTCCGACTATTGTCCCACCTAAAAAGTGTCGCAAGGTAGTATCTCATACTACAAAATTCATCTTCTTCATAATTATTTCAAAAGATGAACAAAAGGATACTGCAACCACTACAGCCTCAGCCAAAGCACCTTCTATCCAGTAGAAGCAGGTTGGAAAGATTGTAGAAAAGTGTAAATATTCCTTTTGCACAAAAGAATATCATGTATCCAAACTGGTTAAAAAGTTCCAACCCTTCCAGCCACTTTCTCGAGATAGCCATCCAAAAACCAAGCAGTGTGACATCTCTAGCAAGGCAGGCAGTTCACCAAGATTCAGATTTAGCAAATGCTTTTTCCTCTCCCCCGGGAACTCAACACAATGGATACCATTGCTTCCTAAGGATGGAGTATTGATCCAGGTGGATATCGGTGGACACCCACCTTTTCCAATTGTCTCAAAACAATTTTCTGCCAATTTCGGCAATTTACTATTTTTAGTAGTTTTAACTTCCGAGGCCATTTTGAGGGCCTAAATGAAGGTTTTTCAGGATAGAGATTCTCAATGATAAATGAAGGAATGATTGAGCCCCCAAAATAAATATCCTCAATGATACCTTTCCAATGGGCTATCATAGGCCTAAAATGGATATCGTATGCAAAAGTTACAACCCCGAGAAGTTGATGTACTAACTTACCCAAATGGGGGCCACATGACTTTTGGTGCTTCATCTCCTAGGGTTAGGTTTTTGGATATCTAGGGTTTTTGTCATTCCTATTTATTATACAAATTCCTTTATATGTTCATTGTAATCATCTTCTTGCGAATGTGAGTAGTTGTCACTTCTCTTCTCAAAGATAAGGTGCCACCATTCTAGTGAGTCTTTCACTCTGTATTTTTACAGTCTCTATACATTTATTTCATTAATAGAAATCGTGTATTACTGTATATCTGTTTTTAAGGTTGCATATCTGATATATTTTTTTATTATTATTGAATATATGTGATATCTCTGTGCATTTATTTATTATATCTCCACTCTCATTTCGTGTCGAAAATAATCTGGATCAATGGTATCAGAGTAGGCTGCTCTTTATCATTTTTCAGTGCATGTCCCCGACGAGGTCTAAGTATATCAAGTTGGGTATAGAGCTTGTCTCTCTTGAAGGAAATATCTCTTGCATGCCCAAGAAACCCTCCATGGTGGAAGAAAAGAAAAACGACGGTGCAGATGATCCTATAAATCTGTTGCTTGAGCAAGCTCTTGCACGACAGAGGGACGAAATGATGGAGAATTTTTCCCACATCCTTCAATGCATGTTGATAGAAACAGGTGCATCTTCATCAAACAACCACTTTGGAAGAACTTCTCCTTTCAAGTTACAGGTTAATTTTGATATTCCTGTATTTGAAGGTCAGATAGATGTGGATGCCCTAGACAAATGGTTAAATCTGTTAGAAGGTTATTTCTATGTTCATAATTTTTTCGATAGAGAAAATATCACCTTCGCACTCTTTAAAGCTCTCCCCCATGTCAAAAATTGGTGGGAAACTTACTGGGAGCAAAGTTCCACAAAGGAGTCTGGAATATATGGGGCCGAGCCCACTTGGGATTTTTTTGTGGATGCGGCAAAGGAACAATATTACCATGTTGGAAACTATGAGGACTAGTACATGAGATGGACCACACTACGGCAAGAGAGGGACCAAGTAGTTCTGGAGTTTAGCAATACCTTCCATACCTTGCGCACCAAGTTGGGTATCAAATACTTCGAATGACATTTGGTTCTGAAATACTGTGGGCCTCTACATAGATTCATCCAAACTGAAATGGATTTTCTGGACATCTCATCACTCAGTTTCGCTTATCGATATGTTGTTAAAATCGAGCAGAAATTTAAGCACCAGAACAAACGGGAGTTCGGGTATGCAAATCATCAACAACCAAAGTATGAAAATTACATCCCTAACAAACAGTCTCCCAAAAACCAATCCAAGCCACATGAGAAGAAGTGTTAAGGGAAGACAAAGAAGGACATCAAAAAATGGTGTGATTTCCACAAAATCCTCTGGCACAACACCGATCAATGTCACTCAAAATAGTCATTGGTGGCTGAGATCAAAGACAAGGAGCTGAACCCTGATTCTGAATCTGATTCTGAAAATACTGATAAAAGACAGATCATCAATGCAGACCCCACTACTATTGTCACGACCATAGCAATTCAACCAGAAGAACCAACAGATCCTGAAGAGGGGGAGCACCTTTTTCATTCACAGATGTGGGTGAAGGGGATCCCGCTGCATTTTATTGTTGATAGTTGAAGTCAGAAGAACCTCATGTCATCAGAGGTCATCAAATAGTTAGGAATGTTGACAACACCACACCCACATCCATACAACATCGAGTGGCTTTGCCAAGGACGAGATCTTCATGTCAGACACCATTGTTGATTCTCACATGGCATCCATCCCTTCAACGATGAGGTATTATGTGATGTTTCCCCACTGGATTTCTATGATTTTCTCTTGGGCCAACCATGTATGTGGAAGCACCATGTTGTTTATGAGTCCTGACCCCACAGTGTCATTGTTTCTCTGGGGGGTCATCTCTACAGAATCCCATAGGTAGTTTTGACTATTGTCCTACCTAAAAAGTGTTGCAAGGTAGTATCTCATACTACAAAATTCAACTTCTTCACAATCTATTCAAAAGGTGAACAAAAGGATACTGCAACCACTACAGCCTCGGCCAAAGCACCTTCTATCCAACGAAAGCAGGTCGAGAAGATTGTAGAAAAGTGTAAATATTCCTTCTACAAAAGAGAATCTCATGTATCTAGACTGGTTAAAAATTTCCAACCCTTCCAGCCACATGCTCGTGATAGCCTTCCACAAATCGAGCAGCGCGACGTCTCCAGCAAGGCAAGCAGCTCACCAAGATTCAGATTCAGCAAACGCCTTTTCCTCTCCCCTGTGCACTCAATGCAATGGATACCATTTCTTCATAAGGATGGAGGATTGATCCAGGTGGATATCAGTGGCCACCCACCTTTTCCAACTGGCTCAAAACAATTTTCTAGCAATTTTGTCAATTTACTATTTTTAGCAGTTTTAACTTCCGGGGCCATTTTGACGGCCTAAATGAAGGTTTTTCGGGATCAAGCTTCTCAATCATACCTATAGGAATAATTAATCCCCCAAAATGAATCTCCTTAATTATACCTTTCCAACGGGCTATCATATGCCTAAAACGGAGATTGTATGCAAACCTTACGACCCCAGGAAGTTGATGTACTATTTTACCCAAACGGGGCCCACATGACTTTTGGCGCTTCATATCCTAGGGTTAGGTTTTTGTATGTCTAGGGTTTTTGGAATTCCTGTTTATTGTAAAAATGCCTTCAGAGCCTCATTGTAATCATCTTCTTGTGAATGCGAGTAGCTGTCACATCTCTTCTCAGAGATAAGCTGACACCAGTCTAGCGAGTCTTTCACTCTGTATTTTTACAGTCTCTGTACATTTATTTCATTAATATAAATCATGTATTACTGTATATTTGTGTTTATGGTTGCATCTCTGATACATTTCTGTTATATTATTGAATATCTGTGATATCTCTGTGCATTTATTTATTATATCTCTGCTCTCATTTCATGCCGAAAATAATCTGGATCAGTTTCTGACCAAACTTTCTTCGAGAAGGGACAAAAGATGAGAATATGGAAAGTGGATTCATTTGAATTTTGAAAAAGTCAGCATCTACCCGAACACCTATTCATATTATCCCAAGTTGGTATTCTATTGTTTAAATCCGCCCACATGTAATTTTTTTCTTTTTGAGGACAGTTCATCTTCCAAAGTCCCTTCCACCACCATTTGGGATTTTGATAGATTGGGTCTATATTCAGAGCTATGTATCTAGATTTTTTAGTGTAGGATCCTAGAGGGTCCTTTTCCATACTAGTTCATATTCCTTGTTTGAGAGTCTGATGTGTCCTCTTCTGAGAGCTTAAATATAAGTTTCTAATAAGTTTGCAGAAGCCCCATTTAAACCCAATGATAAAGAACTTCTCCATCCTTGGTTCCATATAGTAGTTGAGAGGGGGTCAAATAGATGGGATGGGAAGAAGATACCCTTCCTATTAAGCTTATTGATTAGTTCTTCTGGAAGTATATGAGAATTCCCACTACTGGGACAAGGATCGGATCCTATGCGAACATGATTTCCTTTACCAACCCTTCAGGCCAGACTATCCCCTACCACTGAGGAGGATATCATCACGTTCCAAATAATCGAACAGTGATGTGAAGAATTGTTTGGTGATCTGATCCAATATTCCACAGAATATGGGAGGATGCATTTTTGTGTAACTACTTGCATCCACATACTGGAGACTAAAATAAGACTCCAACAGACCTTTTCCACCAAGGCCTTGGAAAACAAAAAAATATTTTTGAGTCCACAACCTCCCAATGTTTTTTGCATTGCAATATATTCCCATTTTGTCCAAGGTTGAGTATACTTATCTCCTCATCCAGACCAAATAAACTGAGAAAAAATTCTTCTAATTTTTTCTAGCACCCCCTTTGGAATCCAAGCCAATGACATCCAATATATTGGTATGGCTTCCAAAATAGATTTGGTCAGAGTGAGTCTTCCTGCTCTAGATAACCACCTAAAGCTCCATCCATTTAACCTTTTCTCCAATTTTTTCAGTAGTCATTTCCAATCTTCTTTTTTTTATTTGTTAGGCTTCAAATGGAACCCCAAATATTTTAGGCCTTCTTAAATGTCCTAAACTGTGAATGGAAATAGTCTCTGATAGACGGTCACTTCCTCTCTATCCATCTCTAATATAGTGATGGTAGATTTTTGATAATTTATTTCCATCCTTCTAGCTGAGAGGAAGAGGGAAAGTATTTCTTCTAGGATTTATGCATGTCCTACCCTTCCACTACAGAAAATGAGGACGTCGTCCATGAACAATAGATGTGTGATCATCATCCCAAGTGAAACTTAAATTCCTTGAAAATTCCCTACCCTTGCTTCATTATCAATAGCCTTACTCAGTCCTTCAGATACCAGTAGAAAAGCAAGTGGGGAAAAGGTGCATCCTTGACGTAGACCCCTTACTAAAATGAAGAAAGGGGATGAAGCCCCATTGATAAGGACTCAAAATGAGACCGAAGAGATGCATGCCATCACCCATTTTATCAAAGGTACTTCAAATCTGAGATCTGTAAGAATAAGTTGAATGTAAGCCCAATTCACTCTATCATATGCTTTTGAGAGATAAATCTTTAGAAATGTACCATTTTCTCTTGCAGTCTTTAGGCTATGTAGGCCCACTTGGGATACCCCTATTGCCTCATGAATATGGTTCCCTTCTAAAAACCCAAATTTTTCTTTGGAAATGGCTTCTGATAGTATGGTCTTCAGCCGACGACTTATGATTTTGGAAATAATTTTTTAAATACAATTACACAAAGAAATTGGCATGAATTCATCAAAGAACTGAGGATCGTTTACCTTAGGAATGAGGGGTATAAAGGTTGAATTTAAGGGACTGTGAATTCTTCCATTAGGTCAAAGAAACCCCTGTAGAATTCGATTGTACATCTATTTGGACCTAGACTTTTATCCTTCTAGAAGATATGAAGGATTTATTTTATCTCAGCTTCAGTGACTTCTACAAATAAATCTTGGTTTCCTTGTTCATCCATGAATCTTGGAAAGTATAGTGCCAAATTTATAATATTTGCAATATTTACTCCCCTGTTCGCTTTAAATAAATATTGAAAATGGATTTTACCCATGCTTGTGAGGCCTTCGAAGGAAGTGACAGATCTACCCTCCTAATCCTTTAAGTGCCATATTGTGTTGTTTGCTTTCCTCCCCTTGGAATAGGCTTGGAAGAATTTTGTATTCTCATATCTATTCTCAAGCCAGATGTCTTTTCTTTTTATCCTCCAAGTTTCTTCTTGAATCGTCAGAAAATTCCAACACCCAACCTCAAGCCTTTTCAGGTTGTCTTGATCTGAGCTTTAGGTGAACCCATAATGTGAATCTTGATGTATCAGGTTCAAATGTTCTTATATACTTTGTAGTTCCTATTCATCTATGTTATGTTTTTTTTTTCCCACGGAATAACCAACTTTTTTATTCTTTTGAGGTTTTCCATGAATTGGATAGCAACTAGATTATCCTCTTAATCCCTTATACCATTCTAATTAGACTTGACCAAATTTTGAAAACTCTCATCCTTTAACCAGGAAGAGTTGAATTTAAACGGTGCAACAGGATTTTGAGGACCACATTTGATTTCAAACAATACTGGAGAATGGTCTAATTCACCTCCACTTCCAATCCATTGATGAAATTGGAATGGAAGCATTGCTAAAGTTTCATGGATCAAGAAATGGTCTAACCTCTTGGTTATACAGGCCTCCCCTACCCTCATATTCCTCCAAGTGGGTAGTAGCATTAGTTGAGCTATATCGATGAGGCCATTGGAATACAAAAGGTGGTTGAAGAAGGCTTCTTGTTTGTCTGGGTGGGCTGAGGGGCCCCAATTTTGAGCTTCCCCCAGAGAGAAATTTATATCTCCTCCTAATATTAGAAATTCGTTCTTCAAGATGTATTTACCAAGAAGAGTTACCCAAAAGGAGTTTTGATTTGTATGAGGTCCATAAAAATTGATTATTCTAACCTCCATACCAAATCCTTCCACCATAAAATCACCCCCTAGACAGAAGTCAAAAGCCCAAGAGTTTAAGAGTTTGATACTTATAGATCTCCAGTCTATGACTAGTCCTCCTGAACTACCCCTTGCATCCAATCCCAGAAAAATACAACCCAGGAGGAGGGAATTTACAATCTTGGTGGCCATGACTTCATCTGCTAGGGTTTCTTGAAAAAGAACTACATCAGGCTCGTGTAGAGTTACCAGTCGCTTTAGTGTGGATTTTTTTGGGGAACTCGCCAAACCCCTGGAAATAAAGGTGAGGAGTTTCATGGGGGAACCCTTGATGGAGATTTTGTTGTTCTAAGTGCCCCTACTATTAACTTTTTTCTGCCTAAAGAAATATAAACAAATGCTCGGGATTGTACCTTGGAGAGGTGAGAGTTTCTACCTCGACCCTTTTTAGTTTTCAAGATCTTTATATTTGGGCCCAGACCTATGTACTATGTAGTGGGAATGGAGACTTATTTGTTACGGAGTTGGAAATGAATGGTTGAGTCCTCAAATGCATCAGATTAAGATTCCTCAGATGACTAGGAAACTAGGGATCCAGGCGATGAGTCCAAATGGAGAGAATAGTTGTCCAGGGACGGAAAAGAAGAGTGTGGGGGCTTGGGGAAAGGATTTAGAGCCGAATTATTTGGAAAAGGGATATTACAAAGGGAGTGTTTACAGTCCACCATAAAAAAATTGAATACTTTAATTAATCTATTTATTGGATGGGATATAGTAAAATGCATACCAAATAGGTTTTTGATCAAGTACTATGGAACTACCTCTGGGCATATCTCTGAACTCGATGCTTCCCTCATGACTAGAACTACGGTTGATGCATCTCCCTCTTGAACAACCGACCCATCAGCCACAAAAATCGGAGGCTCTACTAGAGCACAAGACGGAGTACCCACCGAAGTCAACCTTGAAGAAGGATAGATGACACCCAAATTCTCCTGATGCCCTAGACCAATTATGTTCTCTACAGAAGACCGATTGTTTTTGTGCCCCCTCATGGAGTTCTTGCATTCCTTAACAATATTCCCATACTCATGGAACCTCCTACATCGAAAAGGAACCCCTTCATAATCTAGTATTTGAACCCTAGTCCTTCCCAAATATGTTAGATTAAGGAATTTTCAAAGCCCTTCTCTGATATTTAGTAAAACCAAAATCCTTGCCACCGACATCTCTCCAGATTCTAAGAATCCCATCTCAGCTACCAAAAATGCCCCCAGGAAATTCCCAATTTATTGGAAGCATTTTTATGTACAAAGGTGTAGAGGGAGACCCGGCAGTTGAACCCATATTGGGATGGAGTCTAATATCTCAGTTGTTGCATCAAATATGGGGATTCAAATATTCATTAGGACCAGGGAAGAATCTATTGACCATTTTTTTAATGAACGGTCATAGCTTGTATCTACTCCAAAAAATAATCATGAACCAACTCCTGGAGAGGCGATTGATTCTAGGCGAAGGGTTGTATGACGCACCCCAATTTGTCATGGCCTAGGCCTTGAGAGTATTATCGCTGAATTGGTGGCCATAAGCTTTCCAAAATATGATTTTATCAGCCATCTCTACAAACACTAATCGACTTAGGTCATCTCCAAGTATGAAATTAGGGTTTTCCTTAGAAGTCCCAATACACTTATTTTGTTTCCTTCTCCTTGTCTTTGGAACTCCCGACTGAACTTGGTCTAGATTCAACTATGTTTTAATTATAGGATCCCCATAGAAAATGGAGTACCACTCATTGGAATTTGAGGGTCGTTAGTGATAGGAAATAAACCCTTCCACTGACTCCTTTGGTTGTTCTGAGAAGAAGCCTTGATCCGTAAAAGGATAGTAGAATTTTGGGGCTGGACCCTGCTCTAATGAAATCTATTTTGCAGGCCCTAGTGTTGACACATCTAGAACCCCATCTAGAATGACCTCAGAGAAACTCACTCGCTCCCCCTGATTTGGTGAGGGGAGCACAGTCACTGTGGGATCCCAGGACGACCATGAGAGGTCATTCATGGATGAAGAAGGGGAGAACCCATATTGAATGGGGGGAATGGTGCCTTCAAAGATCATAGGACTAGTAGAACCACACCAGGAAACAAAGAAAGAAGGAATATTGTATTTTTTGAAACCTATGAAATTCAAAACAACTCCAGACCCAGATTCCCCCCCAGCCAAGAAATAACTTATAGTTCTGATCCAAAGTAAGACTCGAAACGCCAGAAACCTACGAGAAGAAATCATCGTGAGCATCCAATGGATTCTCCTCCACCAACTATACTGGGTGAGAGTGAGTGGGGCTTCCAGCTGTCCCCATCTAGGGTAAACTTTCACCCAAATCTACCGAGTAATCCACCACATCATCATAGTTTTCCATTAGGATAATTCTCTGCCTCTGCATATTCACACGAGTAACTCCTTTATAACCTAACAAAAGGAAATGTGGCTATAGTAAACCCTTCGGACATCGAAGAGAGGGAAACAAACCGAAAATTCTCAGGCATGAGGCCCAAGACCTGTGGTCATACCTGGCATCTTATATGACCTCAATTGCAGGCCTCAGCATTTTTCTCCAATCAATTTTTAAATTAATTTCATTGCTTATATATATATATATATATATATAGGAAACGCGGCTACAGTAAACCCTTCAAACATCGAAGAGAGGGAAACAGACTGAAAATGCTCACGCATGAGGCCCAAGACATGTGGTCATACCTGGCATCTTATATGACCTTAGTTGTGGGCCTCAACATTTTTCTCCAATCGATTTTTCAAATTAAAAGGAGGTTCCCCCATTGAAGTGGAATTTTATTCATTGAATTTTTATCATTCTCAAGGAATTGCTTCATAACATTTTGTAGCGTAGCATCAATCCTAGGGTTTTGTTTTTCAAACAAGTCATCTTGGAATTTTCAATATAAGTTTTTTATGGGATTCTTTAGATAGAAAATTTTGGAGGTTAATCAAGATACATATCCAAGTACTAGTGGTAAATATTTCATGTTTTGGTTCATTATACTTTCAGAGATATAGCCTATGGAAGATAGGGTTTTTTACTCATTCTGAAATTAGTTTTAAAAGAGCATTCTTGGGATTTTTGCTATAATTTTTTTTTGTGGGTAATTTCAGATAGTGAAAGTTTAAGGATATTGAAGAAATATATAATAGCATAGGTGGTAAACATTTGAATATCTGGCTCATTGTATTTTCATAGATATCTCTTGTAGAATTTAGGGTTTATGACTAGTCCTAAAATAATTCTCAAATGTACATCTTTTTAATTTCTCTAAAAAAAACATCGAGGTGAAGTTTTAGACTTTGAAAAATTGAAAATCCTGAGGAGACATAGTGAATTACCTATGAAAAAAGATTTAGAATTTTAAATCATTAAAATTCATGATATATGTTGTGTTGACATTGAGGATTTTTACTAAACCTAAAATTAGTCTTAAACAAGTCATTTTGGTATTTGTTATATAACGTTTTATTAGTGAAGGTTAATATTGTGTATTTGTTGGAATATAAGACATCATATTATAGTACTAAAATAAAATAAAAATAAGATATATATCAATACAAAGGCCATCCATCTAGAAATACTCCAAATTATGGGTCTAAAAGGTATGTAACTTACAATTGGAAAAAAAATTGATTTACTTTTGATTAGAAGATATATTTTTATGATTCAAAATTTGTGATAAAGATGAAAAAGAGGAGAATTGTTATTTTCTCACATGGCTCCAAAGGTTCCTCCAAAATTTATTTCACCAGCTAAACCTCCATATATTTCAACAATGACTCAAGAAGAAATACAAGAAATCTTTCACTAGATTGGAAAGGTGGAAAAGAAGATGGATGTGGTGGAAAATAAGATGGATGAGGTGGAAAAATAGATGGATGGAAATAGGAAAGAGATGGAAAATACGATGGATGAAAATTGGGAGCATATGGAAAATAATATGATAGAATTGAAAATTTTCATGTCTTCCATGATCTTACATGCTCTAGATGAGAGAATCCCTAAAGGAGATATAAAAATGTAAGGAAATCATGAAAATTGTTAAGCACTAATATTGGCTCATTACCCCTTAATTGGGGCATATTACATTAGGAATGTTATTTTATTTATGTCGGCTTTATTCCATTAGTTGTAATTATACCTCATAGTCTCATATATATACCAAGGACACATTTTCATTTGGAATCATCTTGTACTTGAACATTTAAGTGGGGTAAAAGGAGGTTGCCCCCTCAAAGAGGATTATTATCTAAAATTATCTCTTTTTCAAGGAATTGAGTACTTTTTCTGAGGTTTTTCTATGCTATATTGATATTTAGTTCTTAACATATGGTATCAGAGCTCAAGGTCTTGGGGTTTCGCTGCTACATCTGAGACACCTTGGAATTTTCACTATAAATTTTTTCTAAAATGTTTCAAAAGGAATGGATTGGAGGATATTTATTAGACAGATCAAGGTATGTTGGGTTAAAATTTCAGCTCCTGAGGCCTTATACTTTCGGAGATCTAGCTTGTACAAGATAGGGTTCTGGAATCATCCTGAATTGAGTCATTACGGAATTTTAGCTATAAAAAAAATTTTGTAATGTTTCAGACCCTAAAATCTGGAGGCTATTCACAAAAATTAGTAAGGTATCTGTGGTAAAAATTTCATCTTCTAGGTCATCTTAAATTTGTAGATACACCCTGTGGAAGATAGGGTATCTGACTAGTCCTATTGACTAGTCTCAAGAAGGTGTTCTAGGTAAAAAAATCATAACTTATTCCTAGAGTATCCAAATTGAGTTGGACCAAGTTCATTGGATAGTGGACAATCTATAGTATTTCTGGTACGAGTTTCAGAATTTTAAATTAATTATTTTGTGTAGGGCACGCTATAAAATTGAGATCTCCTGGAAAGGCCAAAAATCAGCAAGTTGTGGGGAAGTTACGGTAAATTCCACTTGGTACATCCAATTTTGATCAAACCTATGGCATTGTAGAGAAGAAATATCAAAGAACTACATAAGAGAAAGTTTCATACCCAGAAGGGACAAAACTTGGGAGATACAATAGAAGAAAGATTGTCTAGCAGAACCACCTCAAAATCAAGTTTCAAAAGTTATACTTGGCCAACATGCCACCCAAAAAGGGAACTTATACACCAAATAATCCTCCAGACAATCCTACTTGGACTCTTGATGAAGGTGAAGAAATGCGTAGGGACATAAATGATTTACAAAATAAGATATTAACAAAAGATGAACTACAAGAGACGGAATCTAAGTTGGAGGCAAAGATGGATGGTTTAAAACAGGAGATCATGGAAGTATTGAACAAATTCGTAACAGAGAAGACACCTAAAAGTGAAAATTCATCCCATAAAATTCATGATGAGGACACAAGGAAGGTGAATCAAGAATGGAGAAACTCCAACTTTGGGTTNTTGAAGACGAACCACGTTCCTAAGATCGATATGAGGAAGTTTGATGGCAAGGACCCAATCACATGGATACTTCAAATGGAGCAATTCTTTGATCTACATAATGTGCCACATACACAAAAGGTACAAATTACTTCTTTATATTTAGAACCTAATCAATTTGTATGGTATTGATGGCTTTGTTCTCGCAAATCACTCGTCACTTGGACAATTTTCATGAAAGAAATGATAGCACACTATAAGGATACAAGGAGCAATACCTTCTTTAGCCAATTGATAAATCTCAAGCAAAAGGGTTCAGTTACCGAGCACATTGAGAACTTCCAAAGATTGAATATAAAGGTAATTGATATTCCAGATGAGCACTTGATTGATTTTTCATAGGAACTTTAAAGGATAACA
>JASDQU010214740.1:14857-25493 GCA_032191745.1 Picea mariana | reverse complement strand
CATCCTTCCAAATCTATAAAAGAATCCCAAGAATCATGGACACTAGCTGATGAAGAGAAAATGTTGGAACTTGAAATTGAAGAGTTTCTTGCCCACTTGTCACTATATTCTTTGTATGAGGAGTACATATAATAAAACTTGCACGGCATGGTAATGGAAGATATTGAACAAATAAGACAATGCATTCAAGATTACATTGAATCTTGGTACAAGACAGTCATTGAGCCCCTTTATTCCATTCTTTAACACTTCTTGGAATCATCTTCATCAAATACGTTGGTATCTCATATCCTTGTAATTCATGAGATACATTTTTCAAATTTGGGTATGAGTACATTAGAAATACTATTACACACATGGATCCATTGGAAATTTTCCTACAATTAAGGAGATCTTGTTTTTCAAGTAGTGTAGGGTAGAGTAGTGAATGAATGAATAAAAAGTAAAGAGAAAGATAATATTAGTTCTGAACACCAGCTTGTATGGCACAACTTAGTAGGATTCTAGTTAGAAAACCAGGCAACTGGCTTGCTAGATTCCAAATAAATCATGTTGGCGATGTATATTATATTTCTGCAAAATCATATTGGTTTTATGATAAATTGAATGATGGGATATTCATTAACGCTCTCCTTCCAACACATTTTAACCCATCGACTTCAACACATTTTTTTGGGTTTGAAAATCAAGACATTTGTATCGTACCTTGGAGCCTACATGCCTCAAAGGCATGCATCCTTTTCATATGCTAATGAAATACATAAATTATCCTTGGTAGGTGAATTCTATAGTTCACCTGACTTCAACAACTATATTTATGACTAATAGAATGTTCATAGTGCCTTGATTCTCATTGAAAACAAAGGTGGGATCTCTCGCATTGGCTAACGAGCCTCCTCAATGGTTACTAATCCAATGGTTCCTGTCATGTTAAAATTCAATACCTCTAATCACATGGGTACAATTTCACATGTAAGAACATAGACAAAGACTTTGCATTTTATTGATATTTAAATGATTCTTGGAAACTTGTAATTAATATAATCTCTATCAGTAACAATTCACCTCCATGCTTAGAAAATTTTTGCAATAACATGGTTTCAGAGCAACATTCCAGTCCTTTGTAGAAGAAGTTCAATTATTGAAACTTCTTTTTTTCTTCTATCAATGGGGCCCAAATAATCAATGCAACATTCATCCTCAACACAATTCAAAATTTTCTATAACAGTTGCTTCAATACGTAAACTAGAGGTAAAATGAACTTTTAAACTTTTTAGTTTGTTAAAAATTTTGGAAATTTTGATGAAAAAAATATTGTGAACATGTTATTTCTATGTTTTACTCTATCATATCCACCTTTTTTTCTTATGGTTTTCCTCCCGTATGCAATTAAATGACCAATTCCACATGCTACAATTGTTTTCACCCCTCCTACCTTACTCATTATCATATCATCCTTGCTATGGTTGAGCTCCATGCTATGATTAATTATTAACTTGAAGATTCCTTCCTTCCATGATATCATCTTATTATTTTCCTTGGTCATAATGTTGTGCAAAAGATAAAGTTATTTGTTTAAACTTATCACCACCCCCTTATTTAATTTTGTCTCCTTGCTTCCATACAATATGAGTGGATCCATATTTCCTGAATGCATTATCAGAGTTATGATCTTGAGAAAAAAAAAATATTTCACACATGGAATGGTTTGAATTTATGGTACATTCCTAAATGAATCAGAAAGCACATGGGGCTATGCTTGGATTCTTTCTCATAAATAAACATTTTAAAGCTATTAATAGAAGCCAAAAATAAATGGGTACAAGGCCACAAAGATAAAGGGGATGTAGCAACTTTTGTTCATACATTCTTGCAACTATTTTTCTCAAGTATGAGAAGTGAAATTGCTCTCTTTTACATAATCAATGGTAAACTATGTGTAGTCCTCACCTACAACTCTCATTTCAATTATGTACTATGTAATTTATCTTGGCACAATCTCATAGTGGAAAGCTTGTTTGCATTGACTAAGCAACATGATGCACATGGATATCGTTAGTTATTTTCTGAGTTCTTGAAGAGGTTTACAAAATTCCCTAAATGAGTTTGGTTGTTGCAGAATGTCGACTACACAAAAGAATGTTTTTTTTGGAAAATATTTCCTTTGAATGAAGAATCTTCAAGATTTTTGTTATAGCATGGATCTAGCTTTATTTGCATATTGTTGTGATAGCTAGTGGATTGGCCCAACTAATGGAAACATTAACAAAATAAAATTTACACAGATGTAGGGGATTGAGCAAAGTGAAATATGGTGGTGTGAAATTAATAGAAAATAAATTTTTACAGGGATTGATGGTGTTGTTATTGGAGAAGACCAAATTGAACCAACATCCATCACTTTCACCTCCATATTAGTCATCAACAACATAGTATGGTGTGAAGAAAAAATTTAGTTGATATTTACTTGAGAAGTCACAAACCAACTAGATACGATATGTATGCTTGAGGTTGTTTATCTATTTTTTGTAATAGACATACAATAGATCTATGTGACATTTTTAATGTTAAACAATAAAAAAAATATGAAATCCCAAATTGTGCAATCAAAGAAATACAATGAAAAAGGGCATATAAGGGAAAGATAATAATGCTTCGTGTCAAAGAAGAACTATGGATACCTTGAATGTTCAAGGTAAGCACTAAGATTTTTTTCTTGGGAATCATTCTACAAATGTTAGCATGCTTATTATTTGAGAATAAATTTGGATACTTGGGAAGTTCCTCTATTTATTTGAAAAACAATGTTATACTTATGAATCTCTAAAGCGTGAAGGAATCTATGGAAGTGTGTTGGTGAAAGTATGGAATGGAATTATTGTAATAGTACTATAATTTAATTCTAGAAGATGCAAAAACTCAATACAAAAGAAATAAACAACAATTGAATCAAAATAATGGCTTAAGTAGAGTGAAATTATGTTAGGATTGATTGCAATCTACAATGTTCAGTATTATGGACCTATAGTTTCGAAATAGAGGATTGAAATCATGATGTAAGAAAGGGAAAGGAAAATCACACCCAAACCTTGTGGGCCATAGCCATTCATACCTGGATTTGAAAGGTTTTTGTTAGCTCTCATGAAGGTATTATACATTGCAAAAACATAAAAGGTGATTATGTTCTATCTATTTCATTACGAGAGTTTTGTAGTATATTCACTTGGGTGATGACTCTTTTAAATATGTTGACATTCTTAGTCCATTTTCTAATTTATTCGAATCTAAAAAATGAGCTCAAGATGCAGACATTTTGTTCCATGGAATATATGCACGTGAAGACCTACTGCTATGTAACCTACATAGGATTTCCATCATATAGAAAGTCCATCTAAAAATTTATGTTGAGCATCGAGCCAGTGTTTGAATAAAGAGTATGATTACATGTGGTAGACGGTGGAAAATAATGGGAAGAATACCAAAAAATTGATCAAGCTTTTCGCATCAAAATGGAAGAGAATAGCAAAGAGATCAGCAGCTAGAGAATCGTCTATTAATAACATACCAATAGGGGGATCTTCTTCCAACAACATTCTATCGAATTTCAAGGCTTTTGATAGATGTGATCTATTTCATTTGGAAGTACATAATATATGGTAGTATATTTATTCTAGAAAGGTGGAGGAGGACAACAATTTTGGTTCAAGATTGGTTACTATAGAAATTTTAGTTTCCAATAGTACACTAGAGTAATCTACAGATCAAATTACTATTGGAATCCTTGATTTTAGTAGACCTTCAACACTAGTATTATATATTTTGTTTTCATGGGGAAATGAAAAGACTCAAGTGTGGGGGATATGTTGGGCTTCTGATTTATCTTGATTTTACCATTCAAACTATCTATTTTCGCATCATTCTATTCACCCATTGTCACCATTTTTAACTATCTTTCTCCATAAACACACCAAAATTCCCTCATACATGTCTACATACTCTATTGTCATTATTTCCATTATTTTTAATGAATCAATTAGAATGTTTATTGGTTTACTGGTGATGGTTTATGTAGTCAAAGAATTTTGATGATGCCTCGTTTGTTAGCATTGTTTTGCACCTTGTGGAAAAATTCAGGCAAATGGGTTTTGTTAAGGATGATGTTGTTAAAAATATTACCAGGTCAATTCCACACATTGCTAAACCACACGTATGTCCAGAAAATATTAAAAACCTTCCAACAAACTTTCGACATGAATTCTGAGGAGGTGTGGGTGAATCTCATAAATCTATGAGATGGGTTTTGGGCCGAATAACCTCATTTAGGTGTTTGGTGAGAAGATTCCTTAAATGATGCATGGTTTGGAAGATATGACCGATTCTTTGAATCATATTTTCCTAGTTGCATCCAATAATGCACCAAATTGAGTGCCTATCCAAACAAGAAACCAAATCTAATTAGATTTGGTTGTTTATTCAACCAAACCTCTACTAAAAAACCCAAAGAGACGATATTTGGAAGCTATTCATATTTGGTTGTTTATATTTTGGGGGAGACCATTCCAATCCACTCCCATATCTCCTTGTATAAATGTATGAACAAATTAGTTGTTGGGAGGATTTGATAGGAATGACTATGTTGTAATGTAATGATAACACATTGCTAAATATTTTGATTTGCTAATAAGAACAACTATTTATTAATTCTCTATTCATGCAACTTATGTAGTTCATTAGTTTGTGAGTTTTTTCACAGTGTATGTAACACTTAGAAGGATCCCCATGCTCTTATATGGACTGTGCTTCTATAATTTATCTTAGTTAATTAGTTTATCTACATATTTGATTTATGTATTTACATTTCCAGCTTTAAATCTATAGATCATTGATTATTTGAAGATTAGTTAATCGAATCAAAACTTGTATTGGAAATGAAGTATTAGTATAGTAAGTGGTTATAAATCACAAGAATATTACTTTCACCTAGAGTTTCACCAAGAATCAATCACAATGTTCTTAGAGTTGATAACTTATTTTCAAAATTGTTTTGTTCTTCCAGCATGTGTGTTTATTCACAACATTTTTCATAGATTAATAAACTCTTTCAAAGAAACTCAGACATGTTAATTTGGATATTGGAAACATAGTGTTCATGCAACAAATGATTATAGATCATGATGGATTTTTTTCACATGTAGCTAGACCTAGCCCCAATAATACCAATGTCAATATGTAAGAGATTAACGGGTTTCATGAAGAGTTTTTAGTTGTTTTTCAAATCAGATTCATCATAGGTTAGATAGTTATCTTTCACTCTACACATATTGTGCATGCATCTCATAAGATTACGAACCCCAGGTTGACATCTAAATGTAATAGAAATTATATCATATAATTTTCTCATAAATTCTTATCTCATTTGGTTTCCCATTCCAAGGAAGCCCGAGGTGAGACCAATTCAAATAAAATACCAATGGATTTTGTGTGACCAATTATGGCTAATTAAAATAGTGTATGCTTATGAGATGTCCACTAATACAAGATCAATTATGTGATGGTCTTGGGGTTTGAAACGATCCTAATAATGAAATCCTTTAATTCACCATTGAACTTTACGTTGGTCTAATTGTATGATATGTGTAGAAATTTTGGTAGGAGTTGCATTTAATTTCTTACAAACAAAATAAGGCATGACGTTCGATGATGCCCCTGAGTCTACCAAAAAATTGTGCAGATTTCTATTAAAAATCTCAAAAGTTAATAGCAAAGGAGGTATAGACAACTTCGGTTCCTTATCTATGTGTTGTGCTTGTTTCGCCACTTGGGTGAGAAAAACAAGGGCACTTACAAGTCTAGTTGGGCCTACTAGACAAGACATAGGTTAGTGCATGAGTTAGATAATCCAAGCACATGAAATAAACAAGAAAATAAACTAAAAACAACTAAGGAAATAAAACTAGAATGCATAAGAAAATTTGAACCAAAATCAATCAACCAAATGACCAAGATTAAGCCACCAATGGATAACTATATTAGTTGGAAAAACACCGTAGAGAAAGGAGGACGTATGGATCCCCTCTTCCTCCTTGGAAGAGCTCTTGAGTTCAATATTGGAGACCTCTTCATACAATGATAAACTAGAAAGAAAATGGTGAAGAAATCCAAGCCTATTCCCTTAAGAGGTGAGTGGAATAGACTATTGGAATGTTTCTATAGTTCTCCAAGAAGAAAAGAGGGTTATTGAAGGAGGATTGAGGCAGCATAACAATAGTATGAGATTCTTAAATTCTTAGTGCACCCATGGCCTGCATTTATAGCATGTCTTTGAGGAAATATCCAACTGGTTCTTAGTGTGAATAAGGGGCCTTTTAGGGCACCCTTTGGTCTTTGACCAGCCCCCCATTCAGATTCAACTCAAATTTGAGGGTCAAATCAAGTTGGGAGCTGGTCCATAAGTGGTTGAGGGGCCGAAAAGAACCATAAATGTGTCGTTCATAGGAGTGCAAAGATTTTCTCGTACACAGTCGCGCATGTGGAGCATTGTGCACTCTATGGGATTCTTTGGCCTGAGCACTGTGCACGCGCTTCCTTTAGTGGTTCAACCCATGTCAATTTTTTTCCAGTTGTATATTTTTTGCCTCTTGGAAATGCATTTTTGGTTCTACAGGTGAACTAATAGGTGTTTGGCAGTGTTGTATTTCTATAACAATTTTCACACAATTTTGTGGATGAAATTTCAATGATAATAGATGCCCCCTTATGTGTGAGGTTAGGAGCATACATATAGCCGAAATAAATCAATGTTTCTTCTACTGAGAGTACCATTGTAAAGAAGAGTGTTAATCAGAACTGCAAGAGGGATCCTGTTGGAGGGAGAGGGGAAAATGTGAGATCCAAATATGTCTCTAGGGAGAGAAAAGAAAATCTGTATACAAACAAGTCGGGCATGCCCCATGATCGTGTCATGTAACTAAAAAATGTAAGACAATAAATGAAGTTGTAATATGATGTAGATAACTGCAGTACCCTTTGAGGCAGTTTGATAATGACAAATGAAAATTATGAAGGTGAACATACTCTGAAAGGAGGCAAGAACGTTTGTAAGAAGTGTCGATGACTCATAGGAATTGATGACCTAACAAATTCAGAGGTCTTCAGTTGGTATAAAACAAATACAATAGTCGCATAGTAAGACCAACCGTAACATGAGATTTTAGTGAGGGCGAATGTTATGGGGGTCAACAACATCAGAGAGAAATGATGGTTCTCTTTGTGCCATTCGAGAATCCTCATTATAAAGGTAATGAGAGTCAAGATACTGTCATCCTCTTGGAAACTGTGTTGATTTTGACAGAAAGGGGGACACGACTCCAAGAAGCAAAGGGATGCATTAAATCCACTAGATAAGATCAGGAACTGATAGGGGACATGAATGAAGTCAAGATACAGCGAGAATCAAGACTACCATTGGTTGGGGGTATGTTTGATAGATTATTGGGAGTAATCATGAAACTATATCTAGCGTTAGGGGGAGGACTAGATATGAGGTTAAGTTGTGTCATAGGCGTGAAAAAGTGGAAAAACTCAGAGATCGGGGGTACATGCACTGTGGGATACTCGAGATTTATGGGCAATGTCAATATGAGCAGAGGAGAGTGAATTCCCCAACCAAGGGCAACATGGGTTGCTTTTCTAGAAAAATAAGGTCGTCAAGGGTGACAATAAAAATCTAAGTAAATGATGGAAACAAAGGCCTTTTACAATTATTGAATGAATAAATAATAATTTGGGATGAGTGTACAAATACAGAAATGGGTTCCCTAGTGCAAGATGGTTTGGCCTGTGAGGGCGCAAGTTGCGTGGAGAACTGGTGGGGGCCCCATTGTTGGGTTTCTATATGGGATAAATGAATGGAAGGAAATTTGCAGATGCGAAAAATGATTGTGGATGAAATGGAGGGTTAATGATACTACAAAGGTGCAGTCAAAATAGAACCACGATGAGATAACCTGGGAGTCCATTGGAAAATCTAGAAAAATGATAAGGAGTATGTGATTGATTCTCAGAAATGCGTAAGACTATCCAGACTCCCATCCCTAGGGGGTGAAAGCAGCATGAGTTTCAAAGTGCCAAGGGGCACTATGAATGGGACAACTCATGTGGGGGAGACTACTATTGGTTGACAATATCGAAAAATTTAGCAGAGGTGATAATACTACAGTGACAGATATAGGGACCCTAAAGGTAAATGTTGGAGGGTGTGACTAGAGATGCGACTGGTATTCAAAGGGAATGATTAAATGCCAGTGTCAATCATATAATTGAAGGGCCTGCGCTGATTTGTGATGGCATAGTACCTGCACACATTAAAATCGAATACCCGACGTGAACAATATCTAAAGATAAAGAACGTATAACAATTATTTGATATTTTTGAATATGAGCATGCGTACTTGGACGTGATGTGAGAAAAATGATCCCCCGGGGTCGAGTGAAGATGAAGAACCGGGGGATGTGACTGTGTAGGAGGTGGGACCCTGATCCTGTGGCTGAAGATGGATCGGGGAATAGAGACTATGCGCTCTTGTAAATGAGTGTGGAAGTTTGGAAAAAGGGACTATATATGGCTGTGGGGCCCATAATGCCACATCATTTGTACCTTCTCCTATAGTGAAATGACAAGACTATTTGGTGGAGTTTCTAAGATTACAGGAGCTTGAGCCGACCAATCTAGGATTTGTGAGAGTCATTTTAGTGGTCCCATCCTCCTACACAGTAGCTAGTTTCTATTTTTTGGGTAGGGGTCGTATGGAGGGTCATACGAGGGTATTTGTTAGGGGTGGGCCCACTAATGCACGGAAGAAGGAAATATAACTGCACTGAGATGTGTGGGTATAATTTCTTCTCCCATGCATGATGTGAGGCTATGCTGAATACAACTGCGCATAAAGGCATGTGGGTGGAAAAAACAAGTGTGCATGTGATGCATGCCTGTTCAAATTACAATTGCGCACTGTGCGCAGCGATTTCTCAGATAGTTTCTCATCAATGCACAACTGTGTAGAGAATAGGTGTGCATAAGTGCACACCTAGGAGTGTGATAGGTGCGCATATGTTTCTCCTATAGCTACGCAGCTGTGTGAAGAATAGGCACACATATGTGTGCACCCATGGGGGTGACAACCACGCACTTGAGGCGAAGATAAGGGTTTTTTTGAAATCTTGAATTTGTTGGTATTTTAGATAAATGATGATTGTTGACCACTTGTTTTTGTGTGAATTCAGGTGATCAGTTCATCATGGCAGTCCATTAGAGGGAGAGATACTGAGAGCACCTCCGGGAGGTGGTGAGAGAGGCGTCAGGTGTTCATAGGAACTTGGTAGCCTGTGGGCTGCTCAATTTATTTGATTTCCCATTGATACAGTCACAAGAGTACCTGCTCTAGTACTTGATATCGATGTTGAGAACTGATCTGTAGTGCTTCATTGTGCGGGGGTAGAAAATGACATTCTCAGATGTTGAGGATGTATATTTTCTAACGAGTCTCCCTTTTGCAGAATGGCCCTGCCTACCGACCCCCATCTTCCAAGGGATGTGTGGTTCATAGACTTGGCGTGGGATTATTGTTTAGGGTTGAACCCGATGTCAGGTTCAGTTGTCAGCATTGAGGTTATGGATACACTCTTGCATCAGTGCATTGCGGCTATGATTGTGAGGATCTATGGATTCTTAGCTACTCAATGGATTAGTATTGGTCAGTTGAAGATTATGCAGAGGGTCCTAGTTGGGGACTTTTTCACCTGGGGCTTGATGCTGTATGCCAAGATTATAGGGCATATATACCAGTGTCAGACCACCAACTCTAGTGATTTTGTGTTTGGATCTATCCTGGTGGCATGTTTTTTTGAGAGGGTGCCCATGTTGTGCCATAGGGTTTTGCTGCCACTTGCAGGGTCGCATGAGCCATGATTGATGTCGTGGGCTTAGATTTTGGTACGGAACGAAGGGTGAGAGGGTGGCCACATTGGCATGTGTGTGGCGCCACATGCCACAGGTTATCTTGCGATTCCCATATGGTGGGATGGATTTTCGGCACAAACCGGACATGGTTTTTCCTCCAGGAGAGGTGTGGGAAGAGAGAGGTATGTTTGTGTATTTATTCTTTGTAATTTTGATAGCATAGCATATGGTTTTATTTATATGTATGTTGACTCTATCATTGTCTTTGTGTTTGTAGATGTGAGGCCGTGAGGCTGGGAGGTGGAGATGGTTGGGGAACCGATGCACCAAGGGCCTATGAGACCACCACAGGTGGGAGAGAGACATCGGAGGGATGAATCTGGTGCGAGGACAACAGATGAGGTGAGGGTCTACCAGAGAAATTAGTTCGATGATCCAGGTGTGGGGCCATAGCGTGCTCCATAGGTAGAGGTTGGCGAGGGGATAGATGATCTCCAACGTCGGTTGGAGGTGGTGTTGCAAGGTGTGCCTGAGGGCATGTTGTCCCATATTCAGGACAAGATATTCCTAAAGTAGTGTGTGGGTGGCCCTGCAGAGTGGCAGACCCTGATCTGTAGAGAAGCTGTAGTGGGGGCAGTGATTACTGGGTGACTTCCCCTTGGACTTGGAGGACCCCC
>JASDQU010214737.1:16488-27326 GCA_032191745.1 Picea mariana | reverse complement strand
AGCAAACAAGGGTGAAATTAGTCTTGCAAATGAATGTCCACAAGTCTTTCTTAGTATAAGTAAAGCAAATAGCAATCCCACCCCCTTTTATTGTTTATTAATGATTAATGGTTTGATTTTGCGAAATTGCATGCTAGATTTTGATGCATCTAACAATATCATGACTCTTGAAATTATGCATGAGCTTGGACTGTAGATCACCGAGTCATGCCGAAATGTGCAAGCGGTATATGCTAGGGAGGTACCTTCTTGTGGAGTTATCAAGGATTTATAGGTTTGTTTACTTGCATACCCAAAGAAGATGTTGGTGATGGATTTACTTGTTGTAGATGCTCTTACACAGTAGGGTATGCTCCTTTCGAGACTATGGGCCGCAAAAGTAGGGGGTTCCATGCAGAGATGGATCTATCATATGCCGATATTCCTATTTTCCAGGTTGAAAAGGTAAGACTTTACAAGGAACATAAAATGGTGCATAATGTTGAGGACCCCCGAGTAAGAGACAATGACTACCTCTACCCAGACATAAGAGACCCAGATGCGCAAGAGACAGACATGGGTGCATACATGCTTTCATAGGTTCCTGAAGTGTCGATGCCTTTTGTACCAGAGAGTGAACTTGAGCATTCACAGGTTTGATCTATGACTTTTGATGGTGCTAGTTCACGATAGGGATTAGGTGCAGGGGTCACTGCTCCTTCAGGTATAATATTTCCATTTTCTTCATGCTTAGAACTTGATTGTACTAACAATATGGCAGAGTACGAGGCTTTGCTATTTGGTTTGCAGAAGGATAGGAAGATSGGAATMAAACTACTGAAGGTTGAAGGTGATTATGAGCTTATTGTGAATCAAGTAAGAATGAAATGTGAAGCTCGRAACTAACGACTGAAAAGGTATAGACATGCAATGTGTGATGAGATTGAGTATTTTGATGCATTTAACATTTCTCACATTGATAGAACTTTAAATGAAATGGTCGATTCTTTGGAAACCACTGCTACCTTGTTTACACCTTGGATGACTAACCCTTACATTACGCACTTAGTTGAGGTCTCTTTTCGACCTTTTGTTCTGGACAACATAAGCTCTTGGCAAGTTTTTGAAGATGATAGACATATTTTGCACTGCTTGAATTATGCTAATGAGATTGCTAATCATAACATTGATGAGATACAAGAAGGCGAGGAGGTCACAATTATTCAACTCAAAAGTAACAAGATTATTAAGGGTTTGGTGTTGTTAGAAGATTTATTTGATAGGTCAGATGCTTTTACAGGAACTAATAAATCTTCTCTTGATGATCAAGTGGATGAGGTGGACATCAGCAACAAGGACACACCGTGAATCATCAAAGTTAGTAAGGGATGTACACTGGAAGAGAAAAGGAAGATTGTCAAGTTGGTAAGGGAGTACAAGGATGTATTTGCATGGTCTTATAATGAGCTTAAGAAATATGACCCAAAGATCATTAACCATGCAATACCATTGCTAGAGGGCGCCAAACCTTTTAGACAGTGATTGAGATATATGAACCCAAAGGTGGCGCCCACTATTCAAAAGGAACTCCAAAAATTGTATAAAGCAAGGATGATTGAACCAATAAGGTACTCCAACTGGGTAGCCAACTGTCTGCTAGTAAAGAAAAAATCAGTAATTGGAGTAGGTATGATGCCCATGGTGGACGGTTTCTCCGGCTACAATCAGGTATTGGTTGCCAAGCGGGGCAAGTATCAGACAGATTTCATTACTCCATGGGGGACGTTCTAGCATCTAACACATGGCAAGTGTAGAGGGTGTCCACGTGGATGTGCCCATCCATGCCTCGGAGAGTGTGACCGATGCCTTGAAATCCATATATGCCTCAAAATCCATCAAACTGCCTCACGAAATGTGAAATTGGATAATCATGTGCAAAATCATCTCCAAAAGGCCATTACCAAAGTGTGGTACATACATAAGAAAGAGAGGGTCCATGTGGGCAAAAGTAGGTGTGCTAAACCATGGGTGTGGCAACCCTTACAGAGCGCAATCACATTTTACATAGAAAAAGAATAAGTGAATGGTTAGGGCCCCGTAAATCATGTATCCTAGTAGATCCACCTCAGGATGCCCACATACCTACCCAAGACATAAATGCTCGACTTAAAGGGAGTTACCACCTCCAAGGGATAGTTGGCCGGAGCAATAAAACCAAGCACCCTGAGAATGGGGGCTAAAAGGACATACCATGACTGTCCACCTAAGGGGATCTGGGCAACCACTAACCAACACTTGTACATCAAATCATCCCATCATGGCCACATACAAGAAATCATCACACATTGGCTCATTAGAGTGGTCACATCTCATGAAAAAATGTAGGGTACACTGCAGAGAATCTGAGGTGTAAGTTGTAACAGCTATCATAGCTGATCAAAGGAATGGCGACCCTCTAGTTCTTCTCTTGAGATTAGGGCATTTCCTTGTACAGGCATGGACTAAATTTTCAGACCTGCTGTACATACATTGTGTCAAAATTCCAATACATGTTCAGGTCTGAGTACATCAAAAGCTGATAACAGACTGGGAAAGCATATAAACTACTCTTGGCCACTGGAATTGATATTCTGAAGATGGAGCTTCCAGTATTTTGCTGACATGGCATATAGGCTGCAGCTGATCTTGTTCTACTGCTGGGAGCATCAATTATGAGAAGACTGAAGGATCTGCTCTGGTACCACTGTTTAAATCTAGAGATGAACACAGGCTCAGACACCTTCACACCTCAAAAGTGTAGAAGACATATCTGGCACAGAATGAACAACAAAACGTCCCTTACTTTATAATTTAGATCAGCCAATATGAATCTCCAGATTTTCTCGTCCCATGGTGTATCCTGAATGCAAGACTACAAGACCTTCATGTTTAGGATGAAGCCTGCTGATCTGGAAATGCAAAAATCTGCTCTTTCATCCGTTCGAACTTGATCTTCAGACTTATTTCTTGTTGATTTTAGCAATGCATCACCTTTGCTTGCTTTCGAATAATATCATTGATATGAAGCCAGTACCTCTACATTTTATTTCTAACCATTTCTTCCATGGACAACCTGCTACCACTTTCTGACTGAGGCTTCTGCTACAAAAGGAAGAACCGCAACCTTGGAATCCTACAATAACATGCTTTTGAAACAAAATTTCTCAAGATAAATATAAAACCACGGATTAGTTCATGTGCACAGATTTTTTTCTGATGAATATTGCAGCAGCAGTATGAGGCCTACTCGGCAGGTCTTCGATCATGCAATGTCTCCGTCAAGATGAACAAGATATCCAGTCTATATGACATTGTCTAACTTGTTCTGGGCATCAATTACAGTGACTCTGCTACCATACAAAATCAAATCTGAAGAGAAGCTTTCTTCATCCTACATCAATCGATAAGGTTACCTTTATCTCCCACTCATTGCTACATATCACCCAATGTTTCCTTCACCAAATAATCCTCAATATGGATCAACCAGGTTTATCCATGCTAAGGGAAGGGAGCATACCCCATAACTTTAGACATTAGGACTTATGACTTATGACTAATTGATCTAAAATTAACATCTTGAGCTAGGACTATGATATTATTAAGGTTAACATATTACGATCTAGGACCTGTTAACCTCTAGATTTTCACCCTTGAAAATCTTGAGGGTTAAGAGCCAGCATGCAGCATTAGGGTTGGCATACTGAGGTTTTCCCAGAGTTCAGTAATTATGTTGAGCAGGAGGTTGGTTCCCACATGAGGCAAGTACATGATCAGTATATGGTCACTTGCTTCGGAGTCAAAAATGACTTAGTGTCCATGCATTTTTGAAAGAAATACAAGTGTTGCTAAAAATTAGGAGACACGGTTTGAGTGGGTCTCTTGGCAGTTTGAGGCAGTTCTGAGCATACAGTATGAGTCCTTGCAGGATTCTAGGCCTAATGACACTTTTCCGGGAGACATCCAGGGAATTTCTATTTTTAGCAGGTTTTTCTCTAGACCCCAGATTCCGATTCTGAGAGTGCAGTATTGGTCCTTAAGACATCCAGAGTCTTTTGGACTTTTCCGGGATGATGTGGCCCAGTTTACTATTTTTAGCAGGTTGAGCAGCAGGGCTCGCATGTCATTTCTGATCACATATTCGGATCCCTTGCAGGAAGATGAGATCAATGAGTATAAAGTCAAGGGCATTCGAATTTCGGACAACTTTCTTTTTTTAGCAGGTTGAGCACCAGGGCTCGCATGTCGATTCTGATTGCCGATTCAGATTCCTTGCGGAAAATCAAATTCAATGAGTATAATATCATGGGCATGCAAGGACTTTCCATTTTTAGCAGGGTCTATTTTTGGAACTAGACACGGTGGTGCTCGCCCAGCCATGCCGAGCATTTGCGGAAAGTTTGGGTCAATTTCGACAAGTTCCAAATTTTTTGGACTGGATGGATATTTTCAGCAGCTGCTATATTTAGCAGGTCCAGTCATCATCCATGCAGTGCCAAGTGGCATCCTCAGAGGTCRACATCTGGCAATGACGTGGCATCCAACTAAGCTAGGATGAATATTCCTAAGAATTTGAGCATGTGATAATTAATTAATGATGGAGAAGGGGTCGAATGAGTTTAGCCATAATAGCCAACCTCGTGATTGAGTTMACTGAACCTCACTCGTGTGTTGGCATTTAAATATAGCCTTTTACTCTAGTTGACTTGGGCGCTTTTCTCACTCTCACTTCCTTCCTCAATGTGCCCTCTCTTCTTTCACACATGTGGATGCATGCTTCAGTTAACTCTCAGCATGTCTCGGTCTCTTAGACTTGCATCTATTTTTAGCCCTCTCATGCACCTATGCGCCCACTCTAACTCACACTMWGTTTTTTTCGTTTTCACATGCTTCCCACATGCRCCTAGTACCTATTCTTAGCCTCTCATGCTTCCTCTTTTCTCCTCTTGGGATGTGCACCCTCACTAGCTATATATTGGAGGCTTGCCATGGGTTATTTGGTCGGTTCTTGTAGTAGCAATAGAGTGTCTCTCTCATTTTCTTCTCTCTTTCTCTAGTCTAGTGGCTCCTCCTTGAGCAAAGTGGGCATAGTATTGGTTGTAGGCTTGTCAAGTGTGGTTAAATCAGCTCTCTTGTAGGCGGATCAATAAAGAAGTGTGTGTTTGTCATTCAAACCTCTTTTCTTGGCGGTATTATGGTAATTTTGCAATCTGATATGTCATTTTTCTGAACTATTTATCATGGTTAATTTCGATCATTTTGAATAGTTTTCATCTTCTTTCCAGTCTATCTTCATTGTGCAAACCTTGCAGCTTCCCTCCAAGCATATAAGATTGATTTTCTCACTGTTTTGGACCGTTTTCACACGCTGTTGAAGACAAAACAGCTCGCTGATTTTTTAGTTTTAACGCAGAAATCAAACCTTAGATCAGCCAGCAAGGTGCTTCATTGTGGCTAGAGAATCCCCCCAGAGGCTAGTGAGCACTAGCCCAAACGAAGAGGGGTTTGGTCAATGACAATTGGGGCCCTACTCCTTTAATTAGCCAAGTTTTCATCGTTGTAATAACAGGTTATATCAGCTGAATTGGAGGGTGGAAATTTGTGCTAACAAATTGGCGCCGCTGCCAGGGAACACGCCAACCTTGGTAAATGACATTCAGTGAGTTTTTATTTATTGTTTTACTTTATTTTGCTCACCTTGCGACTCCACAAGATACAGGGGCAACTTCACAGGAGACAGTGCATAGATTATCCCGGTTCGACCCCACACAAGGGATTTACCCATCCCTTAGTGATCCGGAACACTTGTTCCAGAATAATTCTTTCATGACTCCTACAGCTAGTCCTGCCCTCACAGTGGGTACAATTGTCCTACAATCAGTCCAGGTATCTCTTCCATTTACTTCTTCAACTCCTAGTATTGTGGTAAGTACTTCGGCACCTCAGGTATCACCTTTCCTTTCCTCGGCTCCTTTGGTTATAGTTCCAAGTCCTGTTCCTGTGGTTATTTCAAGTTCATCATCAGTTTCAAGTTCTAGTAGCATGGTTGGACAAGTGACTAGGTTTACATTCAATGCTTATGGTCCCTTAGACATAGTGGCCATTCTAGAGCAACTTCACGCTTTCCCTACAACTAACTATGCCAAAAAGTTGCCATGAAGATAACAATGCCATCAATGCGCAAGAGCGTATTGACCAATTCTTGAAGGTATGTGATGATGAGGGAGTTGAGCATGAGGATGCAACTATGAAGATGTTTGTTGCTACTTTGGAGGGAAAAGAACGTTCATGGTACAAGAGTCTCGAGGACAATTCCATCAAAGGATTGAATCCATTCTTCAAGAAGTTCTTGGAGAGATGGGGCGACAAATAGGATACCTCTTTCCTTCTTAGAAATCTTACTGATCTTAAAAAGAAAGATAATGAAACTGTTTTGGAATTTAATGCTCGTTTTGCAAAAGCTTATCATACAATTCCGACTACTCTTAGACCTAATGCTGATTTTGCTTTAATTTCATATTTAGAGAAGTTTGATGGAATTTTGGGTGTTTTGATCAGTCAAAAGGAGTCTGCCTCATTGGATGTTGCTTATCAGGCAACCATTACTACAGAGAAACAACTTTCCTTAGCCTCCAAAACACAAGTCCCACTTAGTTTGTTGCTTGACCCACAAGATAGGAGAACTTCTAACCCTCCTGCGCAAGCATTGCCCAAACCTAAGCAAGAAAAGGGAGCCTCCAAAGATGCAACCTTTGGGTTAGTGAACGACTTGAGCAATAAACTAATGAAGATGGAAAAGATGCTCCAAAACCAGTTAGTTATCTCTCAGCCTAAACACATCAGCCAGAGGATGTCTTACCAGTATCCCAAGAAGAATGAGGAGCCCAAACCCCCAGCTCAAGCCCACGAGACAAATTACATTAACTATGCCTCATCCCTTTTCTGTTGAGCTTGTAACCTTCCTCATACTAAATCCTCATGCGCTATCTTTGCCCAAACATCACATATTTATGAGCAGGGAGAGGATCCATCCAGTAACCCAGATAACACTTTGGACATGGTGGTCGAATTTGAACCGATAAGGGACCCAGACGCTTTCCTTACATCGGATATTATTAAGGACAAACCCCATAGCACCTTTCAAATCCCACAAGATTAGTGGAAATCCTTGTAGCCTAAATTCCATCCAGTTCCCGCTCGGCCTGTGACTCAGGAAGACATCCAGAGAGCCAATGAAGTTGTTGCAATCAGAGTCGTAGAGATCACACAATAGTATGCACGCAAAGGAAAAACTCAAATTCCTCCATCATTCCCTAGAGGTGAGGTTTCTACTACTCAGGTAAGAAAAAACTCCCCCCCTCCTTTATTACCTCTTCCAGTTCCATTTCGATCTAAGCCATCTCGATTTTCATTAGAGAATGAACTTTCTAAATTAGGATTCATGTCCCTTTGAGAGAGTTAATTTGTATGCCTAGTCACAAAGAGATGTTGGATAGGTTCCTGTGAAATAAGGGGGAGGTTAACCTAGCAGATGAGTGTCCACAAGTTTTCCTTGGTCTTAGTAAGGCAAATAGTAAACCCACCCCTTTCTATTGTTCACTGATGGTTAATGTGTTCATTTTGCGAAACTGCATGTTAGATTCCGATGCTTCTAACAATTCCATGAATCTTGAGGTCATGCATGAGCTTGGATTACAATTCATCGGGCCTTGCCGGAATGTGCAAGCAATAGATGTTAGGGAGGTACCTTGTTGTGGGGTCATCAAGGATTTACAGGTATGTTTGAAGGCATCCCCTAGGAAGATGTTAGTCATGGATGTACTTGTCATAGATTGTCCCACACAGTGGGGTATGCTCCTTTCGAGACAATGGGCTGCAGATGTAGGGGGTTCCATGCAGATGGATTTATCTTATGCTAACATCCCCATCTCCTAGGTTGAAAAGGTAAGACTTTACAGAGAACAGAAAATGTTGCACAATGTTGAGGATCCCCAAGTTAAAGACAACGATTTTCTTTACCCTGACATAAGAGATCCAAAGGCACAAGAGACAAACTTGGGCGCATACATGCTTTTAGATGTTCCCGAAACACCTATGCCTTTTGTACCAGGGAGTGAACTTGAGCATTCGCAAGTGTGGTCCATGACTTTTGATGGTGCAAGTTCACGACAGGGATCAAGTGCTAGAGTGGTCATCACTGCTCCTTCAGGTATGATATTTACATTTTCTTCACGTTTAGAGTTTGATTGTACTAACAATAAGGCAGATTATGAGGCTTTGCTATTTGGTTTACGGAACGCTAGGAAGATGGGTATCAAACTACTGAAGGTTGAAGGTGATTCTGAGCTTATCGTGAATCAGGTAACAATGAAGTGTGAAGCTCGAAACCAACGATTGAAAAGGTATAGACATGCAGTGTGGGATGAGATTGATTGTTTTGATGCATTTAATATTTCTCACATTGATAGGGCTTCGAACGAAATGGCAGATTCTTTGGCAACTACTGCTACCTTGTTTACACCTTGGATGACTAACCCTTACATTACACATTTAGTTGAGGTTTCTTTTCAGCCTTATGTTCGGGATGACATAGGCTCTTGGCAGGTTTTTGAAGATGATAGACATATTTTGAACTTTTTAAATTCTGCTAATGAGTTTGTTAATCATAACATTGATGAGATACAGGAGGACGAGGAAGTCCCAATGATTCAGTTGAAAAGTAACAAAATCCCAAAGGGTTTCGTACCATTAGAAAAGTTGTTTGATAGGTCAGATATTTTTCAAGGAACAAATAAATCTTCCCTTGATGATCAGGTTCGCGAGGTGAACATTGGCAGTGAGAATACCCCGAGGATCATCAAAATTGGTAAGGCATGTACACCTGAAGAACAAAGGAAGATTGTCACGTCGGTAAGAGAGTATAGGGATGTATTTGCATGGTCTTATGACAAGCTTAACGCATATGACCCAAAAATCATTAGCCATGTGATACCGTTGCTAGAAGGTGTCAAACCTTTTAAGCAGAGATTGAGATACATGAACCCCAAGGTGGCACCTACAATTCAGAAGGAACTCCAAAAATTTTATGAAGCACGAATCATTAAGCCAATCAGGTATTCTCACTGGGAAGCCAATTGTGTGCCGATAAGGAAAAAATCAGGCGAGATTCGTATTTGTATCGATTTCAGAAATTTAAACCGTGTGTGTCTCAAAGATAATTACCTCTTGCCTAGCATGCAACACATTCTTCAAGCAATTGGATCAAGTATGATGTCTATGTTGGATGGTTTCTCCGATTACAAATCAGGTATAGGTGGACAAGAAGGACATGTATAAGACAGCTTTCATTACCCCTTASGGAACTTATTCATATATCCATGAGATCTAACTTATGACTAGTTTATCTRCTTCCAAYATATTATTGTATTTCTTGCTTTTTCCTCATAATACATATTAGTGACATGTGTTGTCCTTTCTTTCGCATACATCATATATACTGCTAAAACACTAAATGAATGAAACACACATGCAAAAATCACCAAGCATGTTAAAACATTAACTYAAACGCATCCAGAAACCCCCAGAGTATCAGATCCGAGTGATATGACATTAGTTCARCAGTAGATATCTAGATCAGCTGAATCAGGGATATTTCAGTGGTATCAGAGCCTTCTTCCTGTCAGCCTGTGAAGAAGTGCTTCAAATGACCCCCCATGATTTCGGGAATAGGTGAAGAATACCCAGAGGGCCAAGGACACCGTGGGGACGAGTACATTCAGTACTGCAGAGGTCATAGTAGAGATAGACGAGATAGAAACCAAAGGGATTACACTCTCGTCCACACTCAATCAGATACAAAGCCAGAGTTAAAGGACAAAGAGCATATCAGTTCGGACACAAAGGTCAAGATAGAGAGGACTATGGGTGACAGGCGTGACACACCCGAGGGCAGGGGGAAAGGCCCCAAGACACATGTTGACAGTACACATGCCATGTTGAATGACCTAGCTAGAGGACAAAGGGCCATGATCAACGCCATAGAGCAAATGGCTATCAGTGCACAGATGCTCCACCATAGCATGAGCACTATAGGTGCCAACGCCGCAGGAGGGCCGAGTGGTTCAGGAATCCAGGGAGGTGGGGCCAGTGGCTCCACTGGATCTCAAGGTGAGGCTAGTCCACACCCTTCAACATTCCAATCCTACACTTTGTCTGGGAGGATTCCACAACCTTTATACCCACAGTTGCAAGGAGTTGAGCCATTGGAACAGCCTTTGGGACAGCTAGGGCAGGCAAGAGGACAGTCGGGTCATGGACAAGTGGTGCCTATTATCGCACAGTTTGTAGGTAGGATAGTAGATGGATGAAAAGATATCAAACTAGCGTAACTAAACCAATCCCACCCATTGTCACCTCGATGGGAAGGTTCTTTCTATTTAGGGAGGTAAGGCCCAGGGGAGACGTCCCCGGTGACTTGGGGTTTTGAGAAGGCAAAAGGCTTAAGAGCTAAAAGATAATTTCCCCCTCACAAGTCACCACCTGATCAGAAAGTCCTGCTTATAGCCAATAAAGATAATCAAAAGTAATAACCAATAATATCACCTGCCTGAGACAAAGCAACAATAAAACTATATGTGCAAGCTTGCTAGTTGGTTAGTACTTCATATAATCAATGACTTTCTGATAGTAAGCAATTGAGCAACAATTGATGAAGTAAATCAATATCTACAAGATAGCAATGATTACAATATATATATTACTTCTCAATGAATGCGAAAGGCACTTCACAATAAACAATGGCAATTAATCATTAATGTAACAAT
>JASDQU010214733.1:7991-25095 GCA_032191745.1 Picea mariana | reverse complement strand
CATCAATATCAATCATGCAATTTCGCTACTTCAAATGCAAGGATGCCCCCAATCTAATATAAAGCAAGAAATTAAATCTTTTAGTTTCAAAAATTTCACTAAAATCAATAATGAACTTTCTTAAAACAAACAAACCCAAACTAAAAGTTTTCTTTTAAAGCGAACTATTCATAAGAAATCTGATCTTTCCCTAAACAATTCTAAAGAAAACACACACTTTGTAATTGAAAGACACTCAAAGAAAGAGACTAATCCTTCAAAACCAAACAAAGCAAAAGTGGCTAAAAGCAACTCAAAGGATGTCAAGCACACTGCAAACAGATCAATATAGGCTCCAAAAGTTCAATCCAGTTGATCAAAGCAAAACTAGGCATCAAAAATAGGACATCCTAATTCCAAACACAAATTTCAAATGGGTTCGTAGCCTAGCTATAGGGTGCAGTGCGAACATTAGTGAAGTTCGCAGGCTAGACACAGGTAGGGTGCAAACACTTCACACTGGATTACACAGTAGGGTGTGAACTCAGATGATTCTCGCAGGCCACTAAAGGGTACAGTGCGAGAATATCTGTAAACACAAAATTTGGGAAAAAGGACAAAAAATTTTGAGTGAACTTTCAAATGCAGAGAGTCTTGATGGATCTCCCACAGACTCAGAGACCAGAAAACAAGCAATCAAAGCAAGGAAAACTAGACTAACTAGGAAACAATCCGTTCCCCAATGGAGTCGCCAATTTTGTTATTGGATAAATCTGTAAGTGTGGACACAAACCGATCTCCCTAGATCCACCTGGATCTAGAACAAAACATGACATAATATACCGCTTTCCCTAGATCTAACTATTGAATTAAATTGGAAGTGAGAAGAAGATATGTACCTTGTAATCGGTTCCTTGGTCTCTGTTGTTCCTTGCTTCACTCCAACGCTCTTGTGTGGTCAAGATCAAAACAGCACAAACCAACCAAAGTGAAAGAAAATAATATATCCAATAGCTAATCTATACATATGATCAAGGAATTATGTAATAAAGTAGATCTCACTTTATGGGAAAGAAATATATCACTGTATCATATTAATTGAAAGAGAAACTTACAACTAGAGCCTTGATGTCGTAAGGTCCCTTCCTACTGTCCTTCATTCCCCACACACTTCTTGCTCCAAGGATTCTGAAACCATAGATCTGATAGCTACTCACAATCTATCTTGACAAAGCAAATCTCAAAACTACTCTAATCAAGCTAATAATTCCAAGCCAAAGAAACCAGAACCAAGAACCCCTTCTCCATGAGAGATCCTCTCCTTTTATAAGTTGAAGAGGATAAGGTGAGGAGGTTAGGATGATCCCACTAAATCATGAAAACGAGTAAGATCCAAACCATTCAGATGCCACCTCACCATAGAAGATTCTCCTTCTAGAAGATTCGAGAAAACACTCGTTTTTCCCACGTGCTGGCATTCTTGCACCCTAGCTATAGTGCAACCTGCGAACTGTTCGCACCCTAGCTATAGTGCAATCTGCGAGAATTGGTCATTATCGCACCCTGCCTATATAGAAACCTACAAACTTCCCTTTTTATAAGGTTTTTACAAATGAGAATCCAACATTTTCTCTCAGGAAAAGTTCTTCTGCCTTCCTTCTTTAGGTACTCAGGTCACTGACCCCTCTGAAGGCAACAGATAGGTTTACATCATTAACGATCATAGGGATGACGAAAATAATGTGTAACACCATTGACTGAGAGGGCATCAGGTTACACCCTCAGATTCTGCAGTCAATAAGTGCCTACCCCAATTTTCTCAGCCACCTAGAAAGATCCAAGCCACATATTTGAAACTTATAATGTTTCCCTTTTGGCTCATTTTCTCTATCTCATTTTAGGACTAAGTCACCTATTTCAAAATTCTTCTCTTTATCCTTATTCTTGTCAAACCATGTTTTCAATATCTGTTGGTGAGCTATGAATTTTGACTTAGCCTTTTCCCTTTCTTCTTATAACATGAGCAGAGTATCAATCCTTTGTTGTATGACTGATGAGGGTTCCCCATTGTAATCTTGTGCTAGTCGAAGAGATGGGAGGTAAATCCCATTTGGGAGAATAGCTTCTTTTCTGTACAATAGAAAGTATGGGGAATTCCCTATAGCTTCTTTGGGTGTGACCCTATTGACCCATAAGGAGTTATGGAGTAGATATTTCTAATTCATTTGGTTGTCTGCAACCGTCTTCTTTAGTATTTTTACTAGGTTCTTATTGGTCGATTCTGCCATCCCATTTCTCTGTGGATAATAATTTGTAGAGTACCTAATTATGATTCCTTTGTCCAAAGGAAACTCTGTCAATCGGGTGGAAGATAAATAAGATGCATTATAAAAAATGAGTAGAAGGGACACCAAACCTCGTGATCAGCTATTGCTCTATGAATTGGATCACCACTTTCTCATTTACATGAGTCAGATGGATAGCCTCCACCCATTTTGTTAAGTAATCAGTGGCATTTTGAATGTACTTGTGTTGTTTTGAAGAGCTTAGTGTAATTTTTCCTATGATATCTAACCCCCATTTCTCAAAAGGCTTCAAAACAGTCACATGTTGGAGTGGGACTACTTCTCTCTTCTCTCTCCTGATGCTCATTTGACAAGTTTTACAATTCCTAGCGTAGGTGTGAGTGTCTTTGAACAAGGTAGGCCAATAATATCCAACCCTTAGTATCTTATGAGCGGTGGTGTTTCCTGCAAAATGTCCACTGGCAGGGCCATCATGGAGCTCCCTAAGAAATTTGTTTGCATATTCATGTTCAAGACATCTTAATAGTACACCATAATTAATCTGGAAGAGAACCAAATTTATGAGGTGATATTGTTCAAACTTTAACCCGAGAGATCTTCTCTCTCTAGGGTTGAGATTTTCGGGGTAGGTCCCATGGTTTAGGAGATAAGTCAAATTCTCATACCAAGATTTAGGCCCTAGGGAAATGTATGAAGCTTCACCACACCATAATGCCATTTCATTCTCCCATTTTTAATCTTCATTTACTTGGTCCTGAACTTTAGATGCAAGTTTGCATAACCCTTTCCCTTTAACAACTTTGGCAGGTTTTATATCTAGATCAAATTCTTGGACCAATGCCATCCATTTACCTCTTCTTTCTCCCATCTCTTGTTGAGTAAACAAGGATCGGACCATGAGGTGAGGCACAATTACCTTGGTGTGGTTTTTGAGGGTGTAGGACCTGGAGTGTTTTACTACCTTATATACATCATAAGCCTATTTGTCTATGGAAGGATAATTCAGTTCGGCTCCTTGGAGGTTGTTACTCATGAACAACACTAGGGCCTCGTTGTTGTCATCATCCTTCTTAGTCAATACCACAACCAATGATTTGTTAGAGGTGAAGGTATAGAGGAAGAAATCCCTATTGAAATTGGGACTTCATAACACAAGGCCTCGAGATATAGAGGTTTTAATATTGCTGAAAGAATCATTTCGTTCATCATCCCACTTAAATTCAACATCCTTGTGAATCATCTTTTGTAAGGGTTTGATGATTTCTGCGAAATCAGAAGTGAATTTTCTCTCAAATTTGATTTTCCCGAAAAAAGATTGCATAGATTTCTTGTTATGAGGTAACGGGAGTTGAGTTATATCCTTAATCCTTTTTGGGTCTATGCGAATGCCTACTTGGCATATAATATGACCTAACAATTTACCTTCGTCGATGCCAAAAATAGTTTTCTTTGGATTTAAGGATATACCATACTTCCTACACCTTTAAAAAATATAAGTTAAGTGTTGGATGTGTTCTTCTCTGTTCTTTGAATACACCATTATGTCGTCTAGATACATAACCACACACTTGTTGATTAGTCCTCGAAATGCTACGTCCATGGCCCTTTGGAAGGTTTCTCCTGTGTTAATTAACCCAAAAGGAATGTGTTTATAAGCGAAGGTTCCCCACTTGGTTCGGAAGGTAGTCTTCAACCAATCTTCCTTTGAAACCAGAACTTGGTTGTAACCTAAGAAGCCGTCCAGTAGAGAGAAAATATCTGAACTAGACATGGTCTGTAGAAGTTGCTCCATTGGTGGGACTGGGTACCTATCCTTTTCTAAAGCTCTGTTAAGGTTTCTAAACTCTATGCATAAGCATATTTCTCCCGACGTTTTCCTCACTGGAACCATATTTTCTACCCACGCAGAATGTCTAACCTGGAAGATGATTTTGGAATCTAAGAGTTTCTTCAATTCCTGGTACATGAGAGGTTCCAAGGATGGGTGATATTTTCAGAGATTCTATTAGAAGGGTTTCACTTCGGGTTTTAACAGGATAATGTGTTGGATGAGGCGGGTATCATAGGTTATCAAATATCGATAGGACCAAGCAAAGACATATTGATATTGTCTAAACAATTTGATATAGGCCTTCCTCTCCTCCTTAGATATAGTCTTGCCGAGGTTTACCCTCCTTGGGTTTTCTGGGGTTCTGATATTTATAGTCTCATGCAGGGGACAAGAGCTACTAGTCTTTGCATTTTTAGGTCCCTTAAATCGCTCTTTTAGATCGAACAGATTTTCCAAATTGGTTATCCCTTTTGGGATTGTGTGAGACTTTGATCTGTCCATAGGTTGACCTGTCCGAGGATCGATTCCTACTGATTGTTCTTGGAATACTTTATCATCAATAGCCAGGTCTCTAAAATTATCTTGTTTAGTTAGGAAGTTTATGATCTGTTCATCTCCTTCAAAGACTTTCCAATTATAAATGTTGTTAGACACTGACAGTTTGTAAAGTAGTTCCATAGTGAATCGGGAGGCTTCATAATATTCTATTGGTGACAACCTTGAAGCCATTGTGGCTAGGGAATAAACAATAATATTATTTTCTCTGGGAATCATAGTGATATTGAAAGCTTCAAGATGCTCTATTAACCTATGCACTTCTTGCTGATAATTCTTTAAGTGCGGGGAATTAAAATGTATAGTATTTCTTACTTGTCTAACGACAATATCAGAATATCCAAAAAACTTCAATCCTTTGACATTTAAGTCCAAGTATTTCTTTAAACCTTGTACTAATGCTTCATACTCGACAGTGTTGTTGGTAAAATCAAATTATAGCCTATAGGATAGGAAATAAAGTTTACCTTTAGGATCAATGAGGATGCACCTTGCCCTTGACCCTTCTTCTGATTTGGATCCATCAAAATACAAGATCCAACATTGTGGGCAAGGTGTGTAGGCTTCCCGTTCCCCATTATTTTCCTTTTATCCTGTTGCTAGCTCTATGTTTTTTGATGCAGGTTCTGGGTAGAAGAGGGTTTCCTCTATAGGTGTCGAAAATTCCTCTTGAAACTCCATTTCAGAGTTCTAGGTGAGAGGGACGTCGAATAAGAGAGGGGAAAATTTCCTGAAGTATAAGTCACAGGAATAATTGTCGAGTACAGGGAAATTTGTTGATGAGGGTTCGTTCAAGGTTTCTAAGTAGGTGATGGTATGCTTCAGATACCTTTCTCTATCGATTCTGATCATGTTTTTGTACCCCTTCAGTGGTAGCCAAAGGTGAGCACAGTCTGCACTAAAGTATCCATTCAATTTCTCAGACCAGTCTTGGCTCAATAGTAGTCCATAAGCTTATGGGATATCTACCACAATGATATCAATCACTTGTAAAAACTTACGGTGTGTCTCTATTATGATCATTACATCTTAAAGTTTCCTCATGACCTTGACTTGGGTTCATTCTAGTTGTATTACATGTTTATCACTCTTAAGAAGAACTACATTTATCCTTTTGCAAATAGACAAGGGCATGATGTTGGACGATGCTCCTGAATCTGCCAAGCAATTTTGGAGGTTCCTGTTAAAAATGTCGAACATTAAGAGGAAAGGTGGGACAAAAGTAGTTCCCTTCTTATCATCTGAACATGTATTCACATTTGGTTTATTTACTGGATCTGTGGAAGCTAGGTTCCTTTCCTGGCCATGGCCATTCATAGGTTTTTATACTGAGTTTAAAGCTTGTAGCAGGAAGTCCTTCTACTAAGGGATATTTCATATATCCATGACTGATATATTATCCCTAAACTTCTTCAAACTTCAACTATGTTGTAATCAAGTTTCAGTGATTCTCGGGTGTGGATGATTATCGGTTTTTTACCAGGAGAAAAAGGTTCTTTCGGGTGATCGAGAGTTGTATTATTCTTCAAATTTTGGGTGGAAGCGATATCTTTTAAGACAAGTGGAACTTTAATTCATGTTTTCACAACTGAGACTTCTGCCGGTGGTTCTTCAGACTCAAATAGGTTGTTGAAAGGCATGATTAGGTCAGGATCCCATATTAGCATGGTGATATCTTCCAGTGGATCAATATCTTCCTGGTCAAAAATATTCATAACTAAATTGCTTGATTGTTCGGTCAAAGAGACTTCGTATAGAAATCGATTGGCCATCAAATTCATGACATGCACCCACTGAGGGCAGTCTCTTTCAGAGTGGTTTTCCTGGTGATAAGTACAGAAAAAATTAGATGCCACATTCCCTAGATCAATATTTAAATTATCTAGGGGAGGGTAAATAGATTTGAACGGTGGGTTCCTCTTAAAGAAAGTCTTATAGGTCCTTTGGCCTTGATTTCCTTCCCTTGCATTTCTCTTTATGTCTATGATCTCCTTTTATATTTTATTAACCATGTGTTGTAGATCTTCTATGTTTCCATTACCTTTGTCGGGAGTCTGTTCGGATTGTTTCCCTGGCGGTATAGCTAGAAGGAGTCCTCTTGTGGGAGGAGGTTGAGCTTCTTTCTTAACTAAAGAAACCTGGCCTTCTTTACACCCTCTCATCTGGAATTCAATCGTCTCGGCTTCTTCAAAATTTTCATCTAGGGTTCACTTGGCAACCCTTTTTACAAACATGGAAATAGAAGTTGGGAGAGCGTTGGAATAGACTTAGATTTGCAATTCCTGAGTCATCTTAGCTTTGGGATTAAACTTGTTCAAGATGGTCATGAATATTTGATTGAAGTCTTTGACCCTTTTGACCCTTTCTTTCAAATTCATGGTGGCAACGAACAACTCAGCCATCATAGTTCCCATGATAGTTTCTTCTGCAAATTTATCTAGTAAATCCTTTTGGAACTTCGTCCAACTAGTTATGGATCCTATTGGCAGGTTAAAATACCATGTGGAAGAGGAATTTTTGAAAGTATAAGGGAAAATCCTGCATACTATGTCTTCATGTCAGACATTCATAAGTTTGATCGCTAGTATGAACTTCTTGATGTGATCTTTAGGTAGTCCGGAGGTATCGGGGTCAAAATTAGGGAGTAACTTCTCCAGGTGTCGGGGAAGATTATGTACTCAGCCTAGGAAGGCCAGAGCATCTCTAGCCAACCAAGGTTGGTTTTTTTGAGGTGGGTTTCCCCTTCTCCCTCATGATAATTTTTGTTCTCCATACTTTCATAATCTGAATTAGACTCTTCTTCTTTCGAAAAATCATTCAGTTCAGAGATGTCTTCGACTGGAATTTTGAGTATTAAATCAAGAGGATCTTGGATTTTGGTGATTGAAAAATCTATTAAGTCCTCTACCGATTGTACGAATACCTCGTTGGGAGTACTAATCACTAGTCTGCTTTGTTGTTTTCTTTGAGGGAGTATCGAAGCTAAGGACAACAGACTAATCTGTCAGGCGTATTCCCTTGTGATTCTTATGAATTGATTTACTTCCTTGTGAGGAAGAGCATAAGGTATTTCTGGGTGAAAATATTCTTCCTCGGGCTGGGGTGAGTTACTCATTTCAGGAGTACTCAACGTGTGTGGGTTGTCATGGGAACGACTAGCCATGCATGTGGGTTGTTGTTGAATCTATTGACTGTTTGGAATACTATGTAAAGTCTATATCCAACCATTCATTCTGGCCCTCCTTCTTGCACCAATTTTGTTGATGGGTCCTAAATCCATGGTTCAATAGTAGTACCCAAACCTTCCACCGAGGCCCAATCATAATATGCAATGTTTAATGGTAGAATGGTTCTCTAGATCTCGCAATCCAACAAATTTATTGATAGGCTTTATGTTTTATTGTGAAGTCTCTTCCTTCAGTTTGGACTATATATTTTTGTATTTTCTCTTGGGTGGGACCGATATGAGATATGTAAGCCAGTATAAACCAACTTGACAAAAAACAGGATTAAGTTTTAAACTATTGGGGAAGAGGCTGAACTTGGGATAAACCACTTCTCAAGCATGAAGACCACAATTTTATACCACAAGCCTAGTACTAATACATTAACCATGTGAGCATCTAGTTACCACCTAAGATACCAATTACCAGAAAGAAAGCACATATACAATGAGATAATGGAAAGAAAAATAATTCATCTACCATAACCATTCATCACACAATAACACAATGATTCATCTTCATAATTTAAAGAAAAGAACAATAAAACATTGCACCAGATAACTTGACAACAAAATTAATTGCTCTTACTCATTATAACATTATTCATGAAATAGAGTAGGAAATAATTATTCTCCATGTCTGATCACACATGCATTTGATGAAAATGACTTGTCTCTGATCCATAAAGGACTTCTTAATTCAAAGCAGCTTCAAAATAATTTTTAACAACTATAAAGAAATAGTTCTTGAAACAACCATCAACCCTTTACTAATTGGTCGATATCTTTATTTATAGTCTAAATTTCAACTGAAAACAATGGTTAAGTGAAATTTAAGAAGAAACAAATATGCCACGTGGCATCCTCTTCTAACATTTTCTTTAACAATTAACTCAAGGTATCACTTGAAGGGGTGAATTTTCTAATACTTTGACCAGATGATAAAAATATATTCATAGGTTTGGGCCCATGGAAATCTGTGTGAAAGGCTAGGAATAACATGTGATGCCAGTTGGTTTTATGCTTGTCCACTTTCCATTGGAGCATGGTTGCGGTAAGCATAGAGTATCCCGCGCATACCTCATCTCACCCTTATATTCCTAGTGATTTCCATTTCGTCGCATTTCTTTTAAGAGTTTTTTTTCGTTCGCACTCTCAAAATTACCAGTTCTCTTTACGGCCACCTCTATTTTGGGGTCCTCGATGGAATCAAATAAGTACTTAAGCCCAAAATAGAGTCTTCGGGTGATATTTTAGGGGAATAAATATGTGATGTCAGGCCCTGTTATTTTAGGCCCTTAAACCTTTCCCTCAACTTCTTTTTAGAGATCCTAAGTGACTTATTTGGTGAGGGTGAGGATCGAAGATCTCTATTTTCCAAAAATAGAGGGGCGAGGTACGATACGATCTGTGCCGCTCTATAGACCATCGGGAGGGCGAGGACCGGAGGGGATCTCATGGTCAATGCGTCCTTGTCCTTCCTTCAACCAAGAGTCTCTTTCCTTCGGTGATAAGATTGAGATAATATTTTTTAATTGCTTTTCGTTCTCTGTAGGATAAGAACGTAATCCTCCACCAAAGAATGACTCTCTAAGGTAAGAATAAAACTGATACTAAGTGGCTAAGGTACATGGGTGCTGGGGATGTTGTTTCATCCGATCTTGGGGCATATATTATTCACGGATTTACAACATCTCCGGGTAGGGGGGAATTCGCTTCAAAAGCTTAAACTGGCTCTGGTTCTGAATCTGGATATAGGGAAACAAGGTCAATTATATCTGGATTTGCCTGCCACTGGGCGATCGATCGAAAGTGGAACCCTCAATATACAACATCATCAAGCTTATGTTCTTCCTTAGTCACTAGTGGTGTTAGTATTAATGCAATAGCTTTTGTGTAAGGCATATATGGAGAAGCTTAATCGTATACACCTAATCAGAATCAAAGGGTATCACTTCATATTCATAGAGTACACGTATAAAGCCGGGTCCCATTAAGCATGATTGTACATTATCTTATTTCGGCAACAGTCTCGGTCGTCCTTGTTCAGAGCATCTACATTTTTTCACCCTTTTTTATGTCCTGGATTCCTTTTGTTTTAGGACCCCTGTCCTGTGACAATCCTCCTTGAGTCACAATCACCCCGGTTTGCCATTTCTGGTCATCAATTCTGTTTATCCTCTGAATTGTAATTATAAGCCCCTTGCTCATTTTTCGACATCCACTCTTAGAGTTTGACAGTTGCTACCAGGTAAGCCTTGCCATTATGCTCCGAACAAGGGGAGTCTTTAGAACCATTCTCATTGGCTTCCACATCCATTGTTGTCTCAGTCTCAGCCAACTTCGATAAGCGAATCTAACCCCCGCGTTCCGTAGCGCTCAGGTCTGATTAGACTGCCATTGGTTGGTGCCGGGGAGCTCGTCTCTATTGCCCATGCAACATCTTGCTATGCTCTGGTGATAACACGTTAGATGGCCTTCTTCGGATACCAAGCAATATTTTCTTTTGGAGTTGAGTGTGCAGATTTGACTATGCCAATTGAGTTGGTTCACGTTCTGAGGACTCAATCCTTTTGGCATAGCCATCTAGTGTATGATCCGGTGCTTGGTTCCGCATCTGCTTTATCTCTTTCCTGTGGCAGCAATAGATTATGGTGCCTGCTTTTTCTTTTCCAGCGTCAGATCCAGCTCCTCCGGCGGTGGCTTAGGACGGACTCTCCACCTATTCTAGCGGCAGCCACAAATGCATTCTCGCATGATATAGCCTTCCTTGAGTCCGGTACAACAACTACAGTGCCGGGAACTGTGAAACCTGTGAACACTCCCGCTTTTTCAAGCATGAACGTCGGCTGCTCGGTCCGTGTTGGATGTCTGCGGGGGTCTTAGCTCCCACCTTTACTGCTACCTCTCGTTGATGTGTTGGCTTATACTTCGTGACCGAGGGTGGGTGCTTCTCATCGGTTCTTATGCCTCATCCCTAAATGGATGAATCAAAAGCGAAGGCCAATAATAATAAATAGGGAAAAAGGTCTACAGCTGCTCCTCCCACAACGTATAAGGGCGACCGACCCATGGTGGTTCTAACATCTTACAGGTTATAGCTAGGGCGGATCCAATGGTGTGGTGGCTCATGTTCTTGTTGAACGTTCAAGGGCGACAGCTCATGTTCCGGCTTCCTCGAGCAAGAGTTAAAACCCCCTTTTGGATGAAGGCGCCCACAAGTAAAAGGCGGAGAGAATTATTTAATTCATTGAGTTACCTATTTACAAATTTTTAGTTCTGGAACCTAGATGGGATAATCTATCATTTGGGTCTTCGAAAATGTCTTCGCATTTTCCATTGGAGCCATGTAAAATCCTTGGATCTCCACTACATGTGCTCGGTACTTCACTATACTTGTGTTTAACTATTGTAGCACAATTTACACCCTAATTGGATGTTCCATGAACTGTTGCGCTTGTCCTAACGCTATGTCAGTCACCTTTGCTAGCTCTTCAAACCAAAATGAATTTTGTTGAGCATGCACTTTAACTATTTCTCATAGGTCAACGAAGTTGTGGGGGTTTCAGAACTTGGGGAGTCTGACATACTTCACTGCTTTGTTGATTTTACTCCAATGTTTCTTTCAGGTTCTTTGACGAGGTTACATAGAAAAATTTGTTTGGTAGTCAGAAGGATCTTTCCTGCAATTGGGATTGAAATCATTTATAAATTACTTATCAGGCAAAGCATAGGAAGATGTAGACTGATGCATTCCTGTGGAGCTCGTTAGTCCTTATTGTTTAATAATTACGTGATCTTAGTAACCATTTGAATGATCTGTAATGTCTCTGTACACACTGCCACTCCTCTTTAGTTTGGATGAGTTACATCTGCGCTACTACTAGCGTGGTAGATCAGGTATGGTAGATATGAGCATCGAAACCATTCTAGTGGCTAATTTTCCCTTGGGGTTGGGAAAGGATGCCAGAGCTGAACCTATCTCGAAAGTGTGTGTTAGCTCCCAAAAGGTCGAATACCGTATTAAAGAAAGGCATTAAATGCCTCAGGTTGAGGCAAGTTGTTCCTCCAGAAGCCATATCACCAAGTGTATCAACCATCATTCGCTAATAATGGAGGTCAGGGGAGAATAAAGAGATTGGAATGATCATACCATATATTCCCTGCAACTCCTATTGGCTTCATTTCATGCATCCTAGATTATATCCGTCGTGAAGATGTGACACGTTAATTATTCAAGACATCCTTTCGAAATGCATGAGTGTTACTTGGCACGTTCCACCTCACTGCTTTGCTCTGCTATAAATTCCAGATGTTCTATGTGGTTTCTACACATCAACCAAGTTTGTATACTAGCAACAACTGGTCTTGCGAGTTAAATTCTATCAAACTCCATGTCGTGGCCCTTTATTATGTCGGCATGCCATGGGATCCTCTCAAAACATGAGACGAGGTTTGCGAGGTAGCCAGAGCGCTAGGTCTGAACCCCAACATGCATGGGACTCTTTCTTATTGGCATCGAGTGTCTCCGAGGCTTCAAAATGAGGTTCCTACCTTCGCTTGAAAATGATGTCAGCTCCTCAAGAGGAGGTAGAAGTGAAAAGCCTTATGTCTGAAGAACACATGTTGGAGGCCATGCCTTCTTAAAAGAAAACACCGCGGAGGAGGGGAAGGCCCAGAAAAAACAAGGAGGTAGGAGGAGGAGAAAATGAAAACACTACAAGGCGCAAGGAGCAGTTTAGGAGAAGGTTTGTGTGTAGGAGACACATGATGAGAGAACTCTTGTTTTGTATTCTCAGAAGTGATGCATGTTTTGATAGTTTTCTCTATTTCTTGTGAGTATTTTCACATTCTCAATGTAACCGAGTCAGTTGGCCAAGGTGTTGGTGGTGTTTATTGTATGTAACCTAATCTTGGTGAGAAACTTAATATATGAAATTTTGAAAATGTTTTGCATGAAAGGATTCGTTGATAGGAAAATTTGACATGCCATCAACTGGAAGAATAGATCCGGTCCAGGGTTGTCTAAATAATCCAAGCCGTTTAGTGTAACCTCTTTTGATAGGTTTAATGGCTCTGTTAACCAACTAGGGTCTTAAAGATAGAAAAATGAAATAAACTAACTAAAGAAAATATTCTAACAATCGACACAATAATTACAAATATTTATCTAAGAATGTGAATATACAAATGATTATGAAAAATATATATATAGTTTATAAGGTTTGCATGAAATCTTGTGAAAATGATTGTTTGATAAAGTTTATGAATCAAATCTGAACAACACTTCTTTTTGGCTCTTTTTTTTTAAAGATATTAAAGGAATAAATACTAAATGAATACGATTGAAACAATGACACAAAAACAATCAAAGCTAATTAATTTAATCATTGTTCATTCATAAACAACTTAATTAAATAACACACAGAATAATCTGTAGCTGATCAACGAAACTTGTATTATCTTTCTGTGTTGTATGATTTCCTACCTGTACTGTTGTTAAGAGAAACCTATAACAGAACAATACTAGCACTTTCAAAATACATTCAAAGAAGTATTTGATATTGGAGTAAATTAATAACAATAGGAAGACAACTAATTAAAAATCGTGTGATCTTAAGATAATCAATATTTAAGAACGAAAGAAAACTCAATTCTGAGTATTGATATTATCCATCATTTAACATTAGAAATAAATTCCACAATAACCAAATGATCGATTGATCACACATAAAAAATGGAATAAGAAATTATGGGAGCATATAACATTTAACAATATGAAAACACCATATGATGACAAGCTAAATTTAAAATCAACCATAATAACATTTTCATAATACAACAATAATGAAAGAACGAAATGGAATAAGTATCACACATGTATAAAGCCAAAGATGAATTACTTTCCCATATTCTTTCTCAAAATCACATGCCCATATTGTAGTCCTGGAAGAATTTTTAAGATAATAAATTCTTAAAGATTAAAAAAATTAATATATAAATGATAATAATTAACCATGCATTGATAAAAAAGACTAAAGCTATTTAAACAATGCATAATCAATTATTCAAAGAATATGAATGTATTATAAAAAAAATAAAACCATTTTACTCACATGACAAAAGCCATTAAGCAACCTGGAATTCCATATTCTTCTTTGAAAATACTCGTCCATTCTCTCAAAGATTCCAACCATCTTTTACTCCATTTGAAAAGAAGAAAAGTTTACAAAATAAATAATATACAAAAGAGAAAGGATCAAAATCCTCCTCTCCAATTCTTGGATCCTCAGGCTCTGAACTTTCTCATATATTTATACCATGAATGAACACTCTGGGCATCACTATTAATTTTCACGACCTGATATTTGCCTCGTAAAAAGATATAAATATCTCTCAAATCATGCATTTGTTTGGGAAAATTTCTACGTGGAAGGTAAATGGGTCCATTTGGGTTCTGAGTTTTCAACCGTTTCTTCAAATTCCTCACGGTTTTGCTGAAATCAGTTTCTGCAAAATTGCCTGTCTGATCTTGATGCCTTTCCAAATTTTATCTGTTGTTGCTCATAAAATTATTTCTAGCAATCCAAATTTATTTTTGTATCAATTATATTGAACATATTTGAATAATAAAATCAATCCATGATCAGATCCGTATCAAATATTTGATAATAGAAACCTGTGAAACAAAAAGAACCTAAATTAATAACTTAAAAATTAATAACCTAAAAACTGTGAATAAAACAAAATCTATAAAAATAAAAAATGAATTTAAACTAACTATAAGTTATAAACAAACATTGTTTATAATTTGCTTTCAAATATGATCTTAAAATTCTAGAAGCTTCAAGTTAATGGAGAGGAGAAAAATGTTAATTTTGGTTTTTTACAAAATCAAACAAATAATAGATAATTATTTTATTATTATTATTATTTTGAAATGATATGCAAAATGAAAAAAAGAATTTAATTAATTAATATCACAAAATGATTTCATGAAAATGAGAAACCAACCAAGATATTATTTGATGAAGTATTGAACACATTATTCAAAATTGTCAAACTTGCGAATGAACAAAAGAATGAACACATAATCATAATTTAAACAAAAGTAAACAGTTGATAAAAATTAACGTTTTTATTTAAATTGAGATTTTTATGGTCATTTCTAAATTTTAACATATAATCTTGTAATGAATGTCTCATACTATAGTGAATGTATTAAGTTTGTATCAAATCAAGCCAAGGTATGGAACTATTTGAAAATGTTGATTCTGTAGCTCATCATAATTATCAAGATTCTAATGGGGGCCCTTTAAATTTTGTAAAACTTTAGGGGGAGTTGTTGGGTCCCAACAAATGGCGACTTACTGGGTGAAGCAGTTATCTCTGATCTGGTAAGATTTCATCTCAAGAAGTAAATAATAAGAGTGATGAAAATATTTAAGCTCCCTGAAATAAATTCACTCTGAGACGATATGGTATTAGGATAAGCTCAATGTTATAACCAGACAATACAATTTTTTTTGCAGGGGGTTATAACCTAAAATAATGTCTTAATCAAAGAGTCATGATGTTTATAAATTAACTTTAATACCGTTGACAAAGCCACTACTTCCAGTAGACGTCCATAGCCTCGACAGGGATGTCATTTAACCCACTCAAATGCTTCAATCACATCAAATAATTGTATCTACATGATGTATACTTCCATAAAAGATAATTTAAAAACATATAACTGCTACCTCTTATCCTGACATTGCTTTGTTGCTAGCAGGCCTGTTCAGTACCTTGACGAAGTTGTCTTGGTATCATGTGTGCATTTACCTACTGCTAGTGAGCCTATTCAGTACCCCAACGAGTTTACACACACTTCCCACACTTAAGTGCTTGCAACCCTCTTATGGCACTTTTAAATAGTAGTACAATTATAGATTTATTGATGACAAAGAGAATGGGGTGATACTGGAGGTTAATTGCAATACAGGTGAATAGTTGATCAAGTTATTTATTTTCTTTCAAAACTGAAAGTTTTATCATGGTTTAGAGATTTTAGATTTCCTTTAAGAAATCATCTAAAGAATGGGGAAGCACTTGAAAGTGATTCCTTAAGAATATGGACGGCGTAAAAAGTTTAAAGATTATCGTAATTATCAAATATTTAAACCATATCTCTGGTGTAATACTCTAGTAGAGACAATTTAAGGACAAAATGAAAGTGACAATTGACTTAAAAATCAATTGTATGAGCTATATCTTAATACCAAGACCTCTTTGAAATATTTCAATTTGCTTGAAAAACACAAGTCTTTAAATAAATGCTTCATTCGACAATAGATTTTTGATCATAAATATATTGATTCAAAAAGATAGATAAGAAGAAAACCCATTCAAAGAAATCAAAGAAAACAAGAAACACACAACAATCTAGATCAAATTTTATTAATGGGATTCAAAATCAGAAGTACACAAAATCAAAACAACAAAAGAAAACTTTTCAGGAAATGATTTGGGCCAAAGATAAACTTGAGCTTTTGGATCCACTAGCATTTCACTGTAAAATAAAGGAAGAACTAAATCATATAAAATATCATGTGCGAGCAATTTCTTTTCTTAAGATAGTGATGCATGAAATGCTACTTTGACCAAGCATTATTATTAAAAATAAAAGAGACTAAAAGAAAAAAATCCTTATTAAGATGAGTGAAGTCCTACTCGTGGCACCTTAGGGCAGGGTTGAATTGATAGTTTAAATTTACTTATCTCTTTACTTTCCATTTAAAATTTTCATGAGGATACTATGTTTTCGAAAATAAATATTCAATGAAAATCAGAGAGAAAAAGATTTAAAGTGGAATTCCCTAACAACATTCATATTATGGTTCTCTTGGTCAACCCACTTGTGTTCATAGCTGCATTATTACACAAATAAATATTGAGAAAGAAAACTAAAAGAAAAGCTACTCCTAAACCTACTCTAACTACTAAACAAATAAAAAATACTAAGTGAAGTCATGCTTCCAATGTAGCCATCGAAGTAACTCCAATCCTGCAATGGAAACAAAATCAAATATTACTAACAAGAATGGTAGTATATCGAAAAATAAAAAAAATATATCATACTTACCTTTATCATCATCATTTAAAAACAAAGCAAGCATGACCTTACCATTCTTTTGAAACTTCTTGATGTATGAATCCTCCAACCAT
>JASDQU010214730.1:5681-17392 GCA_032191745.1 Picea mariana | reverse complement strand
CCCTACACCCCCCTCTAACCCCCCTGCGCGCCCGACATAGACACTCAGACACTAATACTCATGCAAAGAATATAACACATACCCAACATCAAGCCCCTATTAGAACACCACTTCCACCTAGACCAAATCCATCACTTCCCCCTGGGTATAGAGCTCTAAATACTTCCATTTCTATCCCTACCCAGGCTCCATCCAGAGGTTCTAGACATTTTTTTCCTCCTAGATATAACGTTGTGAGTCATTTTTTTCCTACACCTGCCCAGATTCTCTCCAGAGGGCCTTATGTTCCTCCTCCACCTTTGTCTAGAGGATCTCATCATCTTGGCCCTAGTGGCTCCAATCCATTTGGAGGCACCAGTCTTTCTATTACTTCTGGTTTCTAGATTCTTGTTGGAGGTCAACCTCAAGCTAGGGGGCAACCTAAATTTTGGGGACAACCTCATATTGGGGAATAACCTCAACTTGGGGGGCGACCCCATATTGGAGTCCTTAACCCAATTTATGGAAAAAACATACCTGTGTTACAAACTCAACCTTGGAATCTTCCTTTCCAAGTAAATTTACCACCGTCCAGGGGGGAAAATTCTCAAGTCAATTATTTTTTGCCCCCTAACCTCAGTCAACCATATCTAGGTTCTTTGAATCCCACATGGGGTCAAAACTTTCAATCTAATGTTCCTTTTCAAGGGAACATTCCTAATCAACCCAACCCTGTGGGCTATTTTCCTCCAAATACTCCATAACCGAATCTATCGAGACTATATAATTATATGCATATGACTTATGGTCCTATTGGTATACCTACAGGGTTTCCCCCTCAGAACCACAAGTTTCCTCAAGTGAACAGACAATTGCCTTTTCTAGCCACTTTGGATTTGCCTGATCTGTCTAGGATTTTGAATGATCCTATTTTACATTCTTCTTATTGGCCTATCATAATAGCCAAGTTACTATATGACATTCCTAATTTTGACAGTTGATTGGGAGAAGATATGAATAATCATGTTATGACTTTTAATATATGGTGTTCATCCAAATCCTTTATGGATGACTTCGTCATATTACGACTTTTCCAACGAACGCTTATGGGTTTGACAAAAAAATGGTAAATTGAGTTACCAAAAGGTTTATTTAATGAATTTAACACCCTAGCCATCGCATTTTTGACACATTACCAATTTCCAAATTGATACGAGACAAGAACCAAAATTTTGAGTTCTTTTAAACAATCCTTGTCCACTCATATTTCTAATCACATCCATGAGTGGAGGAGGAGAAGACATTTGATCAAAGTTCCTCTTCCTAATAAACTATTGGCTGAGTGGTTTACCAAATCACTCATTGGACCTATTGATCATGATGTCACCATGGGAAGTGTTTTCATTGAAGAGTAGGCGATCAGTCGTGATCAATATCTAGATCTCATTTATTCACAAATGGGAACACTATGATTTGATCCCTGATGCTCCTTGTCCTTCCACAACTCCTACCCCAACACCTCCAATATCTTCTCATGTTTTTGATGGTGTGATTAGAACCTTTAATGATGAGACCCATTATGTGCACACCGGTCACACCAATCCCAAATATAATAATTCTAATGTACAAAATACTCCTTCTCCTATTCCTTCCACCAATAAGACCATTGAGGTTCATTCTGTTCAATCCACACCTACCGAAAATAATCAAAATAAGAATAAAGGGAAGGGTAAGAATAAGGAAGACAAGAATAATAATCCATAATCTGATACATCCAAAATGAAAACCTATGATGAGAAATATAAACATAAACCTCGTTACCTTTTTCTTAGTTGTGGTGATGATCATTACACGAAAGATTGTCCAAGATGCGTTGAGGTTACTAAGTTCCTCCAATGGACCGAGAAGCCTTCTACACCTACCATTTTGTCACAACCTTTCCCTTCTCAGCAATAGGCCCAATTGGTCATTCATGACCAAGCCTCTCCTTCTACCTCATCTTATGTCCTTATGTGTACTGGTGACTCCAAAAAGAATAAAGTTGCAGTTGCAACCCGAGCAAAAGATTACTCTTCGTCGAAAGAGAAAGTTGATGATATAACACCTTCGTTGGTTCAAACTCCTCCCCCAAATTCACCTCCAAATGGTACTCTTCATCTCAAACGATTGGGTCTCAATATAATACTTCACCCTCCTTCCAAGGGCTCTTTTCGAAAGTCTGCGTTTAATTCTCATGTGCATGCTGCTCAAAACTATAGTATTGTAGAAGACCTTGCACAAGCACCCTCCGCGATGTCATCTCTCGAAGTTCTTCAAAGTTTTCCCGATCAACGTAAGGCACTGTTAAATGCCATTGGTGGAATTGATCCCACAGATACTAATTTGATAATATTTGACTTAGAAGATCACATTCCAAGGCTTCCTCCTCAGTTAGCATTTCAGATCCAAGTTGTTGTTGAAAACAAGAATATCTGTAGAACCATGATTGATGAAAGATCTTTGACATGTCTGTTACTTGTTGGAAAGGTATTGGATCTCCTACCCTCACTGAATCACACAATACACTTAAGGATTTCAATGGTATAGGTTTTAAACCTTATGGTGTTCTTTCCTCATTGTCTATTACGTTTGAAGGTAAATTGTTCAATCTTGAGGTTGAGGTCTTTGATGCACCTCTTGATTATAACCTTTTACTTGGTCGTATATGGATCGATTCCATGCATGTAGTTGTGTCCACCCTTTTCCATGTGTTACGTTTCCCACACCAAGGAAAATTTGTTACGGTTGACCAAATGGCCTTCTTTAATTCTGATTTCCGTACTAGCAATGTACCTTTTATCTCGAAGACACCTCCTGGTTATGAGAATGTCAGAGTGGGTCTTTTAAAAGATTCAAATTTGATGGGTACATTTCCAATCCCACCACCCTATATTCCCCCTCCTTTTGTTGCCTCTATTAACATGATCTCAACCACAGTTTGTGAAACATATGATTCATATGACCCATGGGTAGTGCCCATCTCTGGTGATTACCTTCGTTACGATGACAAAATGCCTTTAATTCTGGTCGAATCTGCTTATCAAGCTATTCAATCAGTAACCCCATCTCCTCCTTCTCTCTGTGATTCATCTCCTAATCCATTCCGCGTGATCTTTCCTACTTCTAAGATGATCATGTCATTCATGTCTATGGAAGATACTCCATGGGATGATGGGAATCATCGCTCCATTATCTTTCTAGAATGTGATGCCATCGAGAGCTACCAATGGATTTTGACTCCGTCGACCGTTGTTTTGATTTCTTCAGTTCCAAAGTCAACACATGATGTATTGTACGAAAGGAACTTGAGTAACATTTCACCTACCATTCCTCTTGACATATCAATTAAACCTGAAGTTGTGGAGAATGTTCATATCGAGGCCTCCTTCTCTGCAGATGAGGTCCACACGTATAAAGCCCCTTTCCAATAATTTCACGATGTTTTCATATGGAGTTATGAATAAATGCCAGGTATTTATTTCGATATTGTTGTGCACAATATTAAGACATATCCAGATGCTAAACCCATTTGGCAGAGACTTCACCCAGTTCATCCACATAAAGCTACTGTGATCAAGCTTGAAGTTGAAAAAATTCTTAAAGCTGACTTTATCTATCCTGTGGCTTTGATATATTGGGTATCCAATAGTTTTCTGGTAAATAAGAAACAAGGTACGATTCACATTTGTGTAGATTATAGGGACATAAATAAAGCTTGTCCTAAGGAAAATTATCCTACCCCTTTTGTCGACTATATCGTCGACGACTGTGCTGGTAGAGAAATATTCTCCTTTATGAACGGTTTCTCCAGCTATAATCAAATTAATATTTTACCAGCGGATCAACACAAGACTTCTTTTATTTTCCCTTGGGGAACCTTTGCCGACCATAAATTACCTTTTGGTCTCAAGAACACTGGTGTGAATTTTCAGTGTGCTATTTCTTATGCTTTCCATGATATTAAGAACATTGTGCAACCCTATATTGACGATATCCCGATGCATTCCATGCATCGCCAAGATCACCTGACAAATTTAAGGGCCATTTTTGTATGTTGTCGTTATTATCGTATACGTTTGAACCCACACAAATGTGTTTTTTGTGTGGAGTTTATTCCACTGCTTGGTTTTATCATGTATATTCATGGGATTTGAGTAGACCCCTTGAAGGTTGAGGGTATTCTTAATCTACCTCCTCCTTCCACACTACGCCAGCTCCAAAGTTTGCAAGGGAAGGAAATTTTTTTGAGTTATTTCATCCCCAATTACACTAAACTGATGAAAGGATTCACTCAGCTACTCAAGAAAGGTTACGAGTTTGTATGGGACAATACAAAAAACAAAGCATTTGAAGCTTTGAAACTTGCATTAACCCATACACCATTATTGTTTCCCCCTGACTATAGTCGGGATTACTTCCTCTAATTAGTTGCTTCAAACTCTAGAATTTCCATGGTCTTAGTCCAAGAGGATGATTTACATGATGAACATGTGATATCTTATTTGAGTCAAAGTCTCATGACTACTGAAACCAAATACCTGTATGTGGAGAAACTGGCCTTGGAAGTTGTTCAAGTTGTCCAACATTTTCGTCATTATATCTTATTACACAGAACCAATGTTATTTCTAATTGCAACCCCATGAAACATATCCTTAATTGAAAATTGCTAGGGGGAAAGTACTCCAAATGGATAGTGACTCTCCAGGAGTTTGACTTGGAGTTTGAACGCGCTAAGTCAAATAAATCTTTGTTTTTTGCCGAACTGATATGTGAGCTTCCCTCTAATGAGACATAAAATGTGGCAGAGGATTCCTTGCCTGACGAATCCCTTTTTCTGATCAGTTCTGATGACGTATGGTCATATCCATAAAATGTCATTATTAAACAAGAGGTATAGATGAATCAACAATAAACATGAGACAAAATTTCATTTCTATAATATTATTAACACCAAAAATCCTGAGGGAAAAACCAACCCTCCCAACGAATAAAATATCACCAAAATATGAGGACAACCTTGTCCTCCAAAGTCACCAAAAATGAGAACGACTTTGTTCTCCAATAACCATACAAATGAGAAAATTAAACCTCAGCAATATCTGGAAATATCCTCTGCACACAAATTTTCTATAGACCACCTGCATGACTTGTTGACATCACCTGTCATCCTTAAGGATATGTACCTTCCCAGAAAACTCAGATATGTGATTCACCAACTGGAAACCGGTGAACATACATTGTTTTCCCTACTGCAGATCGTGTATACCCTATATGTCATTTATCCTTATGCAACCCATGTATATATTTTCTTCTTCATCTTGCAAATTACATATGTATTAGATTATCCACCTTGTATACTTCCCATTTGATGAGATCACAAATCCTCCTGCAACAAGTGGAAACTCACTTATTCTATCTCCATCATGTCTCTACACACTCTACATGATGTGTAATGTCACAATGACCTCTATTATTTATATACAATCCTTAGGTGTCAACATAGGATCCCCTCCAAAATTCAACATCAAATCAAGATTTCCTTGTGGGTGTGAAGCCCCAACATAAGCCCACAAATCCCATTACCAAACCCATGAATCCCCCACTCAAATACAAGGAAGTTTTCACCAAACCAAAAGTGTGATGTGGTGCCCATGACGATTCCCACATGCCCACCACCTAGGGCCATGTGATAATACCTACTCAAACCTACAAAAATCAACACTCCCTCTTAGTGAGGAAGGTATTCTCACAACACTCCAAAAGTTGGAATGTCTTTCAATGCTACCGAAGAACCAACAATCCCTCTTAGTAAGGGAGTAATTCCATCCTCCATCATCACCTAGAAGTATTTTTGTCTCACGTACTAAAACCTCTACTACAAATACTCTCCAATCCATTTGATTGGTTGCTCCCTATGCCACCGAAGAAAATACTACTCTCCAATCCTCATTACTAGTTGCATACTAGATCACTGAAGCAAATCATGATTTCTAACATGATCGCATCATGGAAGACACCTTGTTCCTAGAATCCTCCTACCTCTGAACCTCCTATACATCCATATAAACCCATGACACCTACTTGACAGTCTTGGAAAATGCCTCTCTCCCATATGTACCTGAAGGTTGGCACCCACTAAGAGACTGACTCTCCCTCTAATCCTTTTGACTCCATATTAATTCAAACTCCGTCTGAGTCTCCTAAATCCATCTAATTCCACACAACCTTCAGAGCTACCTTCTCCCTATACATCATCTTCTACACAAAAATGGAAGGTTTCTCCTCCCTACTAGATACCGAGGGATGACTCCCTATGAACTCTGACTCCCTTTCAGTCTGTATTATTGGTGGGGCCACCTTCCTTGCCATTAGTGGAGCTAATTTCTCCCTCTATACCTCTGCTACTGGTGGGGATACCTACCTCACCACTAACAGAGCTACCTAATCCTCGTCATCTATCTCTATGCTCCTGCTGGTCACAACACACACAGGTTCACCCTGTCTAAATTCAAGAACCATTTATTATCTAAAGCTAGATCCTCTAGGTATAAACAACACATGTCTAACTCAAAATCATATGTTTCTCTATCTATGATACTGAGAGAACACTCCTCCTGATTTATGTCACCCATAACACATTTGACACCCTCAACACCTCTCATGACTTGAATCGGCATGATACTATACCAAATCCTTGTACTGCATGCTTGACTCATGTTCCAAGCTCCACACACAAGTCTATGACAATATCTATGAAAGTGTCAAACAACTATCTAGCACTTGTCATATGGCAAGATGCTCCACCATCCACCAACCAAGTTCCCCTGTTGGAAACTCTACCTGAAAGGGAGGATACCAATAAGATCTCCCTCTAGAACCTATCTGCAACCTCATCAACCTCTATTGATGACTCTTGCTTCCATCTTCCCCTTCCCTTCTGATGTGGAAACTGTGAAGCAAAATGACCATAGTCATGACACTTAAACCATATGTATCCTCCCTAGAAACCAATCAAGTCTCCTCCTAGATATAGTCATTCCATATCCTCTCAAACCATGACAACATATCTTGTACACAAATCCCCTACAAAAAAGGTTCCCAAAACCTGGGAACACCAACTCAACATCCAATAACACTTTTCCATATCATAACAACATTGTATAGTGCTACTCCTCAATCCATGACGCTGAGAACACACTCCTAGAACTATAACACGTATTCCACTCGAAACACACCCCTTGAATCCATATAGAATACCACTTCTCTATATCCCTGTACTACATTCCTAGTCCTCCTACGAAGCTCCTAGTACATACCTGAGTCAGAAAATGTGAATCTCACAAACAAATCCCATGCCCTAGTCATGTTTCAGTGGATCCCACTATATAAGAACCATGCAATCCTCTAGGGAAATCATCCTACTTCTGAAGTCACGACCATCCAATGAAATTCTACCCAATTCCATCATCCAGGTCAATGAAAACTCTTTGTGTCTACACATGCTACCATTGATCATGTGTCCTCTTCTGAACAATCCCAATATGCAGTTGGAAACTCATTATAGTCAAATCTATACATCTGTAACTCATCTATGAAAATTTTCTCATCATCCTGGGTCAAATACCTCACACATCGTCATACCTTGACAATGTGCATTGTGAAAATCTTTGTCCCAATGAAGACTCTATCTCATTAAGCTATGATACCCACAAAACTTTATCGTCCATCCCAAAGCATCGAAGTTGTACCCATTGCAACTCACTATGAAAATTCACTGGAAGTCCATCCATAGGGTTGACAATCTGCCACACAACATAATGTTGTGATATGGGCTCTATGTCAATCCGCCAAAACTCCCAACCTGCCACACCATTGAGCTACAATATTTCACAACTTCTCATCTAGACGGTCTTCTCCATGTCTCAAACTAGAGACTATCTAACATGCTTCCACCTACAACGGTCACTGTAGCTCTCTCTAAGATTTATCACTTGTGACCTACTTGGAACAAGAATAAGAACAAGAACAACACTCCTCTAGTTTTTTAGCCAAAGATGTGTCTCAAGATGGTCCCCTTTTCTTTAGATCCCAAGCTCTGATACCATGTCAATTTTCACATGCAACTCTATGTGACTAATTTCATATCTAATTGTTTTTCCCTAGTGATACAACAACAAAATGTGAACTATTATTATTGAACAACTTTACACCAAAATTATTGAATGAAAACTTATGCAGTAGAAACAAAAAGATTAGAGATGAATCATATATAGACATGAGACACAATTTCAACACAATTTTAGTTATGTAGTCTTTATAACATTAGAAATAATGAGGGAAAAAACAACCCTCCCAACCAATATAATATCATAAAATTATGAGGACAACCTTGTCCTCCAAAGTCACCAAAATTGAGAACAACCGTGTTCTTCAATAATCATACAAATCGGAAAAGAAAACCTCAGAAATATATCAAAATCGCCTCTGCACATGAATCTATTATAGACCAACTGTATGACCTGCTCACATCAACTATGAGCTTGTACATATATGTACCTTCCCAGAAACTCAGATACATGATTCACCAACTGGAAACCCGTGGACATGGATTTTTTTCTCCGTTGCAAATTGTGTATACCTATACGTGATTTTTCTTTCTGCAACCCACATATATACGTGCTTCATACTCCTCCAAATCACATATGGTATGAAAAATTCAATCACATGTGCAACCTTTTTCACTCCTCTCTCTTGGACTAGATTCACCACCTTGCAAAATTCCCCTTTGTGGAGATCACCAATCCTCCTAACACAAGTGCAGACTCACTTATGCTAGCTCCATCGTGTCTCCACACACTCTACATGTTGTGTAATGTCACAATCAACTCTTTTATTTATATACAATCCTTAGGGGTCAGCATAGAATCCCCTCCACAAGTCAACATCAAATTATGATTTCCTTATGGGTGTGAAGCCCCAACACAAGCCCACAAATCCCATCACCAAACCCATGAATCCCCCACAAAAATCCAAGGGGATTTTCACCAAAATTAAAGTGTTATGTGGTTCCCTTGACGATTCCCACATGCCAAACACCTAGGGACATGTGAGAATACCTACCCAAAGCTACAAAAATCAGAACTCCCTCTTATCGAGGAAGGTATTATCACCACACTCCACAAGTGGGAATTCCTTATGATGCTACTGAAGAATCAACACTCCCTCTTATCGAGGGAGTCATTCCATCCTCCATCATCACATAGAAGTAGCTTTGTATCACATACTAGAACCTCTACCACAACTTCTCTCCAATCCATCTAATTAGTTGCTCTTTATATCACCAAAGAAAATAGTAATCTCCAGTCCTCCTAACTAGTTGCATACTCGATCACTGAATAAAATCATGTTGTCTAACATGATCCCATCCTAGAAGACACCCTGTTCCTAGAATACTCTTACCTTTGAACCTCATGTCTTTCCATATCAACCCATGACACCTAATTGAAAATTTTGGAAGATGCTTCTCTCCCATCTGGACATGAAGGTTGGCTCCCACTAAGTTACTAAATCTCCCTTTGAGCCTCCTGAATCCCTCTTAATTCAGACTCCCTCTGAGTATCCTAACTCCCTCTGAGTCCACACAACCTTTGAGGCTACCTGCTCCTTATCCACCATCCTCTACACAGTCCTAGGAGGTTTCTCCTCCCTACTAGATCTCGAGGGATGACTCCTTATGAAATTTGTCTCCCTCTGAGATGGTACTATTGGTGGGGCCACCTTCCTAACCACTAGTGGATCTACCTTCTCCCTCTATACCTCTATTGTTGGTGATTCCACCTTCCTCACCATTGGTGGAGCTACTTGCTTCTCCTCATATGTCTATTTGGTCCTATTGGTCACAACACACATAGTTGGCCCTATCTAAATCAAAGAACCATTTTTTATATGAAGCGATATCCTCTGGGCATAAACAACACCTTTCTAACTCAAAATTATATGTGGCACCCCTTTCTCTCAATCTATGATACTCATAAAACAATCCTCCCAAGTTCTGGTATCCATAACATAATTGACACCCTCAACACCTCTCTTGACTTGAATCAAAATGATATTGTACCAGATCCTTGTATTGCATGCTTGACTCCCATGTCAAGATCAACACACAAGTCTAAGCCAATATCTATGAAAGTGTCAAACAACTCTTTAGCACATGCCATATGGAAATATTCTCTATTACCTACCAACTAAGTCCCACTACTAGAAACTGTGCCTGAAAGGGAAGAGACCAACAAGATCTCCCTCTAAAACATGTCTGCAACCTCATCAATCTTTGTTTTTTATTCTTGCTTCCTTCTTCCCCTTCCCCTCTGTTTTGGACATTGTAAAGAAAAATGACCACATTCATGACACTCAAGCCATAAATATCCTCCCTGGACATGAATTGAGTCTCCTCCTGGATACAATTAGTCCATATCCTCTCAAACATTGACAACATCTCTTGTGCATAGATCCCCTACAAAAAAGGTTCCAAAAACCTAGGAAGACCAACTCAACATCCAATAACACATGTCCATATAAGAACAACAATGCATAGTGCTACTTCTCAATCCATGAGGTTGAGAACACACTCCTAGCACCATAGAAAATTTTCCACTCGCAACGCACCCCCTGACTTTATCTGGAATACCATTGGTCTATATCCTTGTACTACATGTCTGGTCCTCCTATCAAGCTCCTCACACATACCTGATTCAGACAGTGTGAAGCTCATGAAAAAATCCTATGCCCTAGTCATGTGTCGGTGGCTCCCACTATATAAGAACCATGCAATCCTCAGGGGAAAGCATCCTACTTCTGAGGTCACAACCATCCAATGAACTTCTACTCAAGTCCATCCAAGTCACCAAAAAATATTTTTTTCTGCACATGCTACCACTAATCCTATGTCCTTGTCTAAACAGTCCCAAGATGCAGTTGAACACTCATTCTGGTACACTCTAGACCTATGTGACTCATTTTTTTCAAATTTCCTCATCATCTTGGTTCAAACACCTAATACATCATCATACCTTGAAAATGTGCAACTCTTCATCCCAAAGAAGACTCTATCTCATCAACCTGTGATACACATGAAACTATCTCATCCATCCCAAAGCATCCGAGTTGCACCCATTACAACTCACTAAGACAAGTCACCGAAAGTCCATCCACAGGGTTGACAATCTGCCACACAACATATTGTTGTGATCCTGACTCTCTTCCAATCCACCAGAACTCCCAACATGCCATAGCACCAAGCTTCAATATTCAACAAATCCTCGTTTGAACAACCTACTCCATGTCTCAAACTAGATACCATCTAACATGTTTCTACCTACAATATTCGACGTAGCAACCTCTCAGATCTATCACCTGTGACCTTCCCAGAACAAGAATAAGAACAAGAAAAAAAATACTCCAGTGTTGTAGCCAAAGATGTGTCTCAAGATGATCCCCTTTTCTTCATATCCCAAGTTTCGATACCATGTCAATTTTCACATGCAACTCCATGTGACTAATTTCATATCTAAAAATTGTTTCCTAGTGATCTAACAATAAAACGCTAATTGTTATCACTGAATAAATTTACACCAAAATTATTGTTTGAAAACATATGTAGCAGAAACACAAATATTAGAGATGAATCATCAAT
>JASDQU010214729.1:1411-18368 GCA_032191745.1 Picea mariana | reverse complement strand
AGTTCACTTCAGCAAATATAGATAGAATGATTTCTTTACTACAACACTAAATGCTTTTGGAATTGAGCATATACAGTGCGTGGCTATCTTTGAAACAAAAGACTTCCCTGGGTTGATAATTTATGTTTCACTTGGTTGTTTGAAATTAATTAAGCAATTATAGTGACCAACACTTAGGATCTATATAACTATGACTAGCTCCTGAATCAATTAAAATAGTAGTGGTTTGGTTGTTGATCATAACTTAAACTTCAATCATATGTGATTGATACTCTACTTTCTTGTTGTCCAAGGCTGCATAGATCCTTAATACACTTCTTCCCATGTCCTCCATTGTTTCAGCTCACTGAACATTGTGAACAACTCTCATTTTTTCACTTATGTGAGGACAATATCTAAACATATGATCTCCTTTATAACCCCAACATTGAATGGGTGGTTGCCTTGGCCTTTGACCACCTATCTCAATTGTTTTGGGTTCTCTAGAATTTGGTTGTCCCTGAGGATTATTTATGAAGAATGGTGGCTCAGTTCCCTTCTTCCTTTGATCCATCTTGAATTTCTTCTTATTTTCCCAAGCTATTTGGAAAGTTGGCCTTGTTTTTTGTTGATCATATAGGCACTTAGATCGCCTTATGGTCTTCTCCAATGCTTTGGGATCATCATACTAGATCTTGTCACTGATGAAAGATGGCAGCTCACTCAGATACCTTTGAATCTTAATTGTCTTGTCCTTGATGAAAAAAACATACCTCAGCAATTCTAATAACCTTCTTTCATATTCATCTATTGTCATACTCCCAATCTTGAGTTCAAATAACTCTTTCATTTTCTTGTCATAGTATCTCTTAATCAAGTATTTGTTTTCGAAATATTTCTTGAATCCCCTCTAAGTAACATTTTTCTCTTTAATGTGTTACACCTGCACAAGTTGATCCTACCACATGGATGCATTTCCTTTGAGTTGGTAGATGGAAATTCTTCCTTCTACATGAAAAGAATAATTGTGCAATTGAAAATACTTTCTCATGCCCAGCAACTAGGTCTTTGCATCTTCATACTTCTTCTACCCACCATCAAATGTAAGAGGTTTGATTTTGTTCATTTTCCGTCATAGCTCATCCACTCCAAACCTCTTATGCTTCCTGACAGGTGAAGGACTTGAGTTGTTGTGTTCTCTCTTATTGGAATGCCTCGGGGAGGGAAGGTGATGTCTGCTAGCACTTTTTGTTCTTCTTTTCTCATCAAGAGACCTGTGACTTCCTGATTTGCTTGAACCACTCTCCTTATCCAATTTCCTTTCTATTATTTTCAGGCTCTGCATCAACCTCATGTTGAAGTCTCCCTGTTTCTCCTTGTCTCTCATAAGAATTTTGTTATTTCCTCGGTGAATTTGGACCTCTTTTTGAAAAATTTTAATAACTTTCATCATGCCCACGTCTTTATTTATTCCTTCCCCATGCCCATTAAAGTTTATTCCTTCAACTCCCAAATGTACATCCATTCCTCTAACTTCATTCTCCAAACTGAAAGCATCCCATGCCTCCTCCATTTCTCTGCACCGTGAAACAATTCGGTTTGGTTCTATCAATCGTTAACTCTGCAAAATGTGCAATCCACCGAGTTTTTGTCAGGCTATCAGACTTTAATAATTTTCCAGAATAAACCAATGTGATTCAACAAAAATAATATCTCTAAGCCCAGTTCTGTTCTGCAACAATTTTTGGGCACTATCCCCTTTTTCTTCATCCCTTGGTTCACACGTGACCATGGTTATGACCCAGTGCTAATGATTTGGGCGCTTATCCGGAGCCGTGAAACTTCGAGGCTCCGGAGCTTCGAAGGTTTCCCTTTTCCGCACATCCCAAACATCACAGATCAATGAACTGTCAACGCGTGAAGAACAGTGGATCTACGGTCGACATTCCTTGCTCAAATCTACAGTGGATCAGAGCTTCGGAACTCCGGGCTTCGATGGTATCCAAAGCACATCACAATAATCTCCCGGCTTGTCAAATTGGCGAACTCACGAAGTGGGGTGGATTAACGGTCCACGTCTTCCCAGCATCCAACGACTGATACTCGCTACGGAACTCTGGCTTCGGAACTTTTTAAAGCACTGATGCATAGATCCATCGGAGTGTCAAACCAGGGAAATTTACAACCAACACATCAACGGTCTACACCCCTTTGGAAACCAATGACCCCGATGAATTATGGGACTCCAGCTTCGGAAGTTCCAAATTGTGCTTACTCTCGATCTTCTGCAGTGCCCAGTCTCCGGACTACTGCATCTACCTCCACGCACCCTCTATCGGTCGATGATCGAGATTAACTCTGGCCTCCGGGATTTCCTGACTCAAGCCATTGCAAAACAATTTCCTCCGAAGTACCAAATCTCTGGACCTTGGGAACTAACGCCACGTGTCCTCAGGAACCAACGGTCGAGGTATACTCTGGCCTTCGGTAGTTCTCGACTCTATGCAAAACATAACACAATTCCTATGGAGTACCAAGTCTCTGGATTGCAATAATTGGCGCCACGCGTCCCCTATGACCCTTAGGGCCCCACTACCCATGCTCGAGAGGAGTGCTACGTGGCGGAATACTAGAAGTGGACACGTGGTATAATATGATTGGTGACACATGTCACGTTCTAACTGGTATTTAAATCATCCAAGGGTTCTTAACTCACTGGCACGTGGTACACATCCCATGTGTCCATGTCATCCCTGGTGACGTCAGTAGGGCACGTCACTTTGAAACTTCGAGTTTCGGAAGATTTTACACTTGCTTCCTCAATTCTCTCGAACGTCGAACTTCCAAACTATCTTACCTTCTGGGGTCCACATCGTACAGTTGTCAACAATTAAGGTGGTGGCATGTGTCATGCCTAGGAAGGGTCCACCTCACTTCAGGTGACTTCATCATGCCACACCACTTTTTGTCTTCGGCTTCGGGACTTCGGGCTCCAGAACCTTTCATGCTAGCATACTCCAAGTATCCCGAACGTTGAACTCTCGAGCAGACCAATCCGCTGACATGAATCCCTTTTGGCGAACACTCTGGATTAACTCTGGACTTCAGAACGTTGAGCTTCAGAAGTTTTCCCCCTCTCACTCCTTATTACTCCTGAACCATGAACTTTTGAATAAACTGATCCTCCTTGGTCAAATCCAACAGTCAACACTCCTCCCTGGATCTACGATGTAGATCCTCTTCAGGACTTCGAAGCTTCGGGCTTTGGCTCTATCTGCTCTGTAACACATAAACTCCATCGAAGTCGCGAAGTCTGAATGACTTTGAGGTTAATGTTAATGCACTTTATTCAAATATGATGGTTGTGAAGGATCCTACTTCTCCCGAACAGATCCTACGACCCAACATCACGGTTGTTGTGGTTTCCTTCGCTGTGGCCATTTCTTAAACCGTTATACCTCCTGCGCTTCTGAACATAGTCCAAGTGTTCTCTCAACTCCCTTCTGGCACTATGTACATCAAAATTATCTGGACTTTTTACTCTAAATTCCTCGTTCATGGCACATCTAGGTTCAGTGTTGAAACCATGGGCTCTGAACTTGAATTTTGTCCATTTCGACAACAATTCTCTTCTAAAATTTTTTCTTCACTTCAACTTACATGGCCCACCCAGGATCAGTGTTGAAACCATGGATCTGATACCATTTTGTAACATCTCCAACCACAAACCTCTACTAGAAAATGCTACAATATCGACTGTATCATTGATTTTATGTTTTTATACCAATTCGTGACATCCCGGCCATCAACAGGTCAGGAAATGCCACTGAGACAGACTTCTTTTGCGAAAAAATTCACATATAAAACTTAACAGGAAATAAATACAAATAATATATGATATTCATATATATATAATGCAATTAAATAGACATCAATGCTCTGCTCATACACATGTTCATATGGAAGCAACATTAACACATACATGCAATATATATATATATAGGCATCACTCATCAATTATAACACATGTAAAAATACACAACATACAATGAACAGAGAATTGATACTTATCTTTTAATAGATGATCATCAACTGTGTGTAGATCTCCCATGAACCTCCCAGCCTTGGACCGCGCTTCTCATCACGCTCAGTAGTGGATCACCCTCGAGCTGGGACTAAAGTGCACTGGGCAAGGGATTCCTAGGCTTGGCAAGAACAACATGAAAGTCGCATAGATCAACAGGAATGATTTTTATCCAGGAGCCACTCACACTAACATCCTACAGCCTCTAATTCCCCACATGCCTGTCCCACCCCAGGAAGTGTGCCCCTTCTCTACTCAACATTCCTTCGGCTGCCCCGCTTCCCTTCCAGGGCTTCAGCAACAGGCCAGACAAGAATATCTGAGCACTATAGTTGTCATTGGGCTCCCTCTCGGAAATCACTTCCTCAACAACCTCTCTCACCTGGAGAGAGTTGTTTACAGGCCTGAAAACCTTCTTCTTCCGTCCACAAGCCTGACAACCCGCCTCTTCAAACCCACAGGTATGACAACCTGCTTCTTCAATCCAACTACTAAATAAATTCGAGTGAGGGTGATGGAAACAACAATCTTGGTATAGAATAGATGATGGTAGCAAGCCACGCTCAGTCTAAAAACTTTGTTGGCAGCAACAACAAACTAAGTGATGGAAACGCTATTGACAAGGCAATACACATGCAACCCCATGTACAAGTTTAGTGAGATATCAGTTCAGGATTGTTACAGAAGTTCACGTGGTTTATGTATTTGGTAATGGCGAACTGGGTCACTGCGTGACTCCTCAATTCATGGGTGCGTGGGTGAAACTGGCTAACAGATGGACAGCTTGGTTAGAAAGGCGAGCCTCAATGAACTTAGAATAAATTAATATTCTCTTTACAACCTTTTAGAATAATAATTATATAGTATTCTCTTGGTTTTAATCTCTTAAGCTTAACCCCTCTTTCCTAGACTCACAACCTCCTCCCTTGCCCAACCCAGTGGAGCTTACTCCCCCATAACTCTTTCTTTGTGGTCGGTTTGAACGCAACAATGTAATTTTACTAATGATATGCGTGTTTACATATAAAAAAAATAAATAAGCTCATTGGCCTTAAGCATCTAGGCTCTATGACCTAATAAGAATATAAGTCTCCAAGCTTATAAACACTTGGCTCACCAGCCTATAAACATAATTACAATTCAGCAGTGGCTCGGCCTTGGGTTGTTACATCTGTAGTAGTAAATTACTCCATCAAGGATCTCAGGTATGACTCTATGAACAAAGTCTCACCTTCAAAAGGATTTAACGGTTTCACCTTCCTAAAAATGTTGGCATAGAATAAATTCCTTACCTATTATTCTTCTATCTGCAGTATAACCTTTAAATAAATTATGTCCTTTCATAGTTTATTATTTAATAGATTTTTACAGTTTGTTTGCATTCTTATTGATACCTGATACTCTTATGGATCCAAAAATAATGATGGGACTCTTTTATGCGAGTACCCATCAGGTTTTCTTGTGCCACCCTCTCCCCTTCTCCAAGAGATAGTTCATGACTGTGCCTTTTCAATCCTGTCAATACCATACACACAAGTATAAGCGTACACTTTGGATTTGAATAATTATGACTTCATTCTCAATTTTATGCCATACAGACTAATACTGTATTGTATGCATTTTCTACAGGTTATAATCCTTGCAGATCAGGAGTTTGGATGTGGATAGGAAAGGTATTTGAGTTCCTCTCCTAGGCTTTAACGAAGGAAGTCAAAGATATCAATTTTCTTTAATATTTAAACGTTGGCAAGTTTCCATATTTGAATTCCAAAGAAAGACTCTATGTTTTGTAACTTGAACAATCATTACAAAACACTTATACATGTAATATGTTATTAAATTTGAGAACAAAGACAGTGAGTGTAGCAAGACTTTCATACTTTTCTAATATAAACTCTTCCAATAATTTGATGAAATTGTTATTTGTTTCTTGATTTCTTTAGAAGTTTCACACAATAAACAATATATATCTAGAGTTATATACAGTTATCTAAACATGTGATAACCCCTATGTGATTATTCCATTTTGATCTTGCTATATAATTCATTGTACTCAATATAATGTAATAAATTTATGTACAATTTTCCATTATGATATTATCATAACATTCCTAGTTACTCAATCGAAAATGTAATATTTTTTGTAGAATTATCATTTTTGATCTTTCTTTAACATTCCTAGTATTCAGTAGCAAATGCACATCCGGATATGTACAATAAAAATAATAACTTGACAATTAAATATGTATATAAATGGAACTTGGAAGAAAATAAGGAACAACAAAGTTCCACCCAGGCGTAGAGTGGATCAGCCAAAATTGCTTGATCCAGTCACCCCCAGGCCTAATCATGAATCAACAAGGGAGAAAAAAATAGCCTTCTTATCCAGGAATCCTCTTGTATTTCTGCATTTTTCTGACACCTCAGTGCTCACACAAAAACCCTTGAGTTTCTTTTGCTTACCAAAACTTTTCTAGAGATTTCTTTCTCACTTTCACATGCTAAGAAGCATCCTGCATTCTCACATGTGTACATATTTTTTTTTTAGGTATTCATTTTTCCCAATGTGAGTGTTTCATGAAAACCTACATAAGAGACCTAGCTAAAGCATACACAAACAAAGCTTATCAAGAAAAGTAGAGAGATACAAAATGAAGAATGAGAATCAATGTATATTATGATCTAATCAATGGGTGAGTGATCTTCACTCATATATGCAATGACATCCTATAATTAGGAATGCATGCATAATAGTGATGGTCTAAGATTAAAAAGTAAAAAATAGAACTAGTCAGTTAACTTCCACTGAACTAGTATTACTCCCACTGAACTAGTGTGTCGAAAATATAAATTTCTCCAACACCCCCCCTGAACATCACTATGGAGTAAAAAATGGGTTCCAGCTATTAGGCCATATTAGGTACTCATGTACAATGCAACTAATGAACAATGGATAAAAATGAGGAAAGAGAGAAAACCACGTGGGAACAAAACCCCCCCTCAAAAGATAATGTATCAAAAGAAGAAAATGGCAGCTGCTAGGCAACTGTGTTCTTCACTTCAACATGATCCCACAAAGTCTGAAACTTTTGCTCACTGAAAGTCTTTGTGAAGATCTAGAAATATTTATGGATCTAATGAAGTCCTTTGGAAACCTATCGGGCCTTGTACCTCTTGATCCTGTGGACCCATCTGCACCTGAAAATATTCATTTTTAGTGGAAGTGGAACCAGATGCCAAGTTTGATTCTCTAGGAGAGATTCATGCTCCTCTTGCATGGCTTCTTGCCATAATGGATTTCCCACAACCTTATTGTAGGTTTTTGGATCAGTTGATTGAACCATATAGCAATGCATGGGCATCGTAAGTTCTGAAGTTGAAAGTACGTGAGAAGGCTCTTCATGATGAGATTGAATCCTCCTCAAATCCAATGGATTCGTTGCAAGCTTTCCTGTTTCCTGAAGTGTGGTATGTGTCTTCATGGGCATCTGTTGAAGCTTTGGCATTGGCTTCTTATCTAGATGTACTACCTTCTTATTTCCATGTATAGAATCTGAGTGTATGGAATCATCTCTGATGTCTGAAACTAATGGAATCACAAGAGTATATGCATGTTGCACTGGAGGTTCATGCAAAGTGTTTATCCTTATGTGTAAGTAGAATAGAGGATTCATCGTAAAAAAAAATAGTGAATTTATACAACCTTAACTTATGATCCACCTCACCAATTACAATGATGGAATTTCCATGCATGTCAATTACTGAAACTGAATCGGATATAAATTCAACCTTTTTACCTTTCTAAGTGATCTGATAAACTGAGAGCATATTCGTAGAAATATTTGGAACATGTATAACATTCTCAAAACTGTCATTATGGAGTTCCACTCTCCCTTCTCCTACTACTACTACTGGAGTATCATCCCACATGAGAATAGGGGGTCTTGAGAATGGACTCAAAGAAGAGAAAACTTATTATTTCACTGCCATATGATGGGATGCACCAGAATCTATAATCCATGAATCAAATGAGGAATTAATTATAATCAGAGCATGATCATTACATTTCTTAGGATCATGATCTTCTTCCTTTCGTTTCTTGACTCCCTCTGGAATGAAGTTTCCAAGGTTGTTCTGTTGAAGTGCATGTGCCACAAGATTGATTTGTTTCTTCATGTATGTGCATTCTTCATGATTCGGTTTATTGCAGTAAGTGCATTGTTTTTCCTTCTTCTTTTTCTTGGAATCTGAAGAGTATTTGGAACTTGAAGAATCGTTAAAGGGTTTAAAATATCCCTCCTCATTCTGTTTCTCCTTCTCATTCTGTTTGGATGATCATTTTCCATCATGCATGGTGAGTGCATGTTCTTTGGGATCCTTGATGAGGCCCATCTGTATGAGTTTTGTTTTCTCTTATGTGAGAGACTCAATGAACTGAGGTAACGTATGCATTTTCCAATTTGTTCCAAAAAGACATCTGCCAGAATGGAAATTAGAGACATATACAACATATTTTGGTCCTAGCTTGGCCAATATTGTTAGAATAAGTTGTTTCTCTTATGTATACTTATCAATAACACATTCACCCAAACTCAGTAGCAAATATTTAAATTTATTTAAAAAATCATGTATATTATCAAAACTTTTAGGGTCTAAGGTATTCAACTCTACCTCAAGCATATGACCTCACATTTCATCCTATTTTCCAAAGAGTCCTTCAAAGGTGGTCCAGATCTTGTTTGGAGTCTTGCATGCGGCAACATGAAACCATATATCAGTGGATATTAACTCAAGAAGTAGTCTTGTGGCCTCATCCTTACGGTTCGCCCATTTGGTATTCTCAAGCGCTGATGTAGGTTTTGTTTTTATCGTCATCGTCAAATTATACAATCCTTTTCTTTTGAGTTGGAGTGCGGCCTTCAGCTTCCATTCAAAATAGTTGTACGGTGTGAGTATTATCACCAAACTTGATTGAAGAAGTCGCATCATCTCCATCCATGTTATTGATTTTGAAAAGATCCTGAAAACCCAGATCGTGGATTCCAAGATATGATTGACAGTTCTATGGCAACTATAGATATGATAAAACATATATATCTCCTAAAATATGATGTGGGTTTTGGAGATTTTTGGTGAGCATGAGCATCCCTATGTCATACATCTCTTGTCCAAATTTCAGCCCGACCCAGATCATAGATTTTGAGATATGGCCATTTTACTGAAAAACCCCAATTTTTTGGAGGGTAGCTGAATTGTCGCATCCTAGAGAAGGAAAAAGTGCAACGATGTTGAATAGTTGCACCCTAGTGAAGGACACAGTGCGACTATTGTGAAAAATTGAATCGTCGAACCCTGGATGAATAACACAGTGCGACGACGTCGCACCATGGCTGTGTATAGGCTGCGACGATTCTAATCATCGCACCTTTCAATAGGGATAGGTCACGACGATTGCGAAAACTAGGCTTATTCAAATCCTCTTTCACTCTTTTCTAGCTTGTCTAGGTTGCCCGAAGAAGCTCTACTCTGATACCATGTCAGTGTTTCATGGAAACCTACACAAGAGACCTAGCTAAAGCATACACAAACAAAGTTTATGAAGAAAAGGAAGAGAGATACACAATGAAGAATGAGAATCAATGTATATTATAATCTAATCAATGAGTGAGTGATCTTCACTCATATAGGCAATGGCATCCTATAATTAAGAATGCATGCATAATAGTGATGGTCTAAGATTAGAAAGTATAAAATAGAACTAGTCAGTTAACTTCAACTAAACTAATGGTATTCCCACTGAACTAGTGTGCCGAAAATAGAAATTTCTCCAACACCCAAGCTCATTTCCCTCCTTGGGAAATTTGCAGCCTTGAAAATCCTTGATTTTCAAGGTGTGTCAATCATCAAAATTGATTTATAAACTTGTCCCTTTTTTCCCACGGTTAACTCCATCTCTTTCCTTACTCGTGGATTCATGATCACCTCTTTTAACTTGTATGTTCCTTCTGTCCCCTTTCATTAATTTAATCAAAATGTTTTCTCTTACATATGTCCAATAACTAAGGACACTTGGAAAGTCACTGTCTTGCACAATAATTAAATTAACAATAGTCAAATTTACCAACTAATTCTACATTCAAATTTTCCCTCTTAAAGAATTATTCAACATGGTAATTACTTTATTTGAGGGGTATTACATACTCTCCCCCTTGGACTTAACACCATCCTCGGTGTTAATTTTTGTTCTTTTCGGTCTTACCTGGAACAAATCTAGATATGTATTCCTCATGACATCCTCCAACTCCCAAGTAGATTTTTCAGGGCTAAAGTGCTTCCATTGCACTTTTACCTTCACGATGACCCGGTTCCGCAACACTATTTCTTTCTTCTCCAAAATTCGCAAAGATTCCACCTAGATCTCACCTTCTGGTTCCACCTGTAACAAATTCCAATCAATTACATGAGTAGGGTCATGAACGTACTTCTTTAATAACAATATATGAAAAACATTATGAACTTTTAAATTTGTCAGTAGTGCTAGCTGATATGTTATTGGGCCAATGCGAGATAGAACTTCAAAAGGTCCACAAAACCTTGATGTTAGTTTTGTGCATCTTCCAAGTTTCAGCGAACTATTTCTTGCCTTAACCCAAAGATAAAGATGATATCCAATATTAAATTCTTTATGTATTTTGTTGTGATCTACGTAACTCTTTTGTCAGTCCTCCACCACCTTTAAATTTTGTTGAGCCTTTTTAACAATCGATTCCATTTCCTATAACATATCTGGTCCAACCATGATCCTGTCTACAGGATTATCCTAGCTAATAGGAGTCACACACTTCATGTCTTAAAGGATTTCAAAAGCACTCATTTTGGCTAAGGATTGATAATCGTTATTGTAGGAGAATTATAATAATAGTAAGTAGGGTAAAATCATGAAGATAGGTAACACTTTCGTGACAATCGGGTCTCAAAATTTCCTAGCGGCAATTTTTCGGCCGAAAAAATGTTTCTAGGAATTTTTTCGATCGAAAACATTTTTGGCTGAAAATTTGCACGTCAAATTGAACGAAGCCGTGACGACGCCCTCGAAATTCATGTACAATGTTTTTTGGATGAATTATTTTCTTGTGGTAATCATATTTCGGCCAAAACGTTTATTTTTAACGGATTCCATTAAAAACTAGGTTTCGACCGAAAGATTATTTCGACCGAAAACATGAAATTGGGACTGAAAACAAAAATCAGATAATTTCCCCAAGATTACCTGAACTTCGTAGGTTGTGAACTCCTGCAAATATTGAGAATTTGGTTTCGAAAATGACACCAGCATTTCCAAAATTGAATCTACTTTCAATTCCTATAATTTGTTTTCATTTTCTTTATTTTTATCTAATTTTTTTTTTTTTTTTTAAATCACTGCATAATATTTTCAACAGACATTATGATTTGGTGAAATGAAATATCGGTATCTCTAAAAATATACAGTGAAAAAATTAGAAAAAAATATATTCATAATCCTTAGACTGTTACTTTCAAAAGAGTATGTTTAGATTTTAGTTTTAAATAAAAATTAAGATAGATACAAGGTGAAGAAAAACATGTGTTTAACATCTGCAACGTTTTCAGCTTGGTCAACTTCAAAAAATTCTAGAAATTATAATATTCATCCGTTAGATTCAAAATTATAGTCATAATACAATAGAGTCTGTGTAGATTGTTGCAGTATATTTCGTTTCTTAAAAACATAAGTTTAATAATAGATACATTGTTGTAGAAAAAAGTTACCCATTACCATTCCTTTCATGTTTAAGGAACATATTGTTAAACAATTCTCAAATTGACATATCAAATCGTAATAAAAAAAATTGAAAAATAGTCATTGGAAAGCTAACAAAATTCTTCACAAGTTTTGTTTTTACTGTAAAGTGAAATTATAAATAAAAAAAAATACTTTTGTATGTTGAAAGTTGAAGAACTTGTGAAAATACAGTTTTTTTTCTCATAAAACAAGCAAAAGTGTACCCCATCTTCATGATTTCACCCACTTGTCTTCCCATTTTGTCGGTTTATCCATCAAGTACATTCAAAACATGTCTTCAATAATTTAGTTAGTACATTCGGTTTCTCCATTTGTTTCTAGATGGTAGTTGGTACTAAATTTTAACTGAGTTTCAAGACCTGCAAACAATGCCTTCCAAAAACTCGAAGTAAAATTAGCATCCCTATCAAAAATTACTTTCTTTGGTATTTCATGTAATCTAAAAATATCTTTCATAAAAATTTCTCCAATATGAATAGCTTTGTAAGTAGACTTTACATGTATAAAATGTGTAGAATTACTTAACTTATACACCACTACCATAATTGAGTCATGTTGTTTTTGAGTTTTTGGCAAAACTGTGATAAAATAGATTGATATTACTTCCCATTTACATTCTGGTATAGGGAAAGGTTGCAATAACCCTGTTGGATGTTGATGTTCTGCCTTTACCTATTGAAATTCTAAACACTTTTCCAAGTATTCAGTTGTATCAGTTTTCATATTATGCCAACAACGTTGTTTTCTTAATGTTGAAATCATTTTCTCATATCCAAGATGGCCTGAATAAGGATTTTTATGGGTTTCATTAAATATTGGCAATTTTAAATCCATCGAATTTGTTATATAAATTATGTTTTTAAACTTCAGAACTCCCTCTTGGTCAATTTTGAAATCTATCATGTTTGTTTCCTCTTCACCTGTCAGAAATTTTTCCTTTATTTTTATATATTCTTCATTTTTTTTACCTGTAGATCTGATTTTGTCTTTGAGATCGTTAGTAGATTTACTCACAATTATTTCATAAATACCACATGTCCTTCTATGAAGTGCATCTGCAACTTTTTTTTCCTTACCCTTAATATGTTTGATTTCAAAATCAAATTCACTTAAACATTCCAGCCACCTTGCCTATCAAGCATTTAATCCCTATTGATTTAGCAAGTAATTAACGCCACTATTGTCTGTTAAAATCAGAATTTTCCTTCCTATTAAGTAATGAATCAGAGAAGATAAATCTAAGTCATGTGTCACATAGTTTCATTTGTGATATTTCAATTTTCTTTATTCATAAGCAATCATGTTTCCTTCTTGTGATAAAATTATGCCTAACCCTTCCTTGTTAGAATCAATACAGATAGTGAAATATTTATAAGGGTCGGAAACCTTAAGGATTGGTGTTGTAGTTAACCATTCATTTAACTGATTAAAACTTTCCTGACATTCTTGTGACCAAATTAATTTTACCCCCTTTTTCTGTAAGGATGTAATAGGAAAAGCAATTTTGGAAAAAAATTCAATGAAAGTTCTGTAATAACTTGTTATTCCCATAAATGATTGTATCTTGTCTATGTTTGTGGGTCTCAACCATTCTACAATTGCCTCTATATTTTCAAGATCTATTGATATCCCATCCTCAGATGGATATTCATTTCTTTGGAATCCTTTGGTCATATTCTGATAGAGAGTTGGTTTAAACCCTTTCTTACTTTGATTCAATTTATCTTGTTTTATATCCTTCCATGCTCTAGGAGTTTCAAATCTATGTTTATACTATTCATAACGCATTCTAGCTTTTCTAAACACTTCATTCAAAGATTTAGGATTATCAAATTCAATTGTGTCTTTAAAATAATGTGGTAGACAGCTTAAAAACCTTTGAATTTTGACTTTATCCTCCTTAATATAAGGCACAAATATCAGCGGGCCTAATAATATATTAATTAGATCATCCATTGACATTTGTCCTACCCACAATTCATAAAATTCCTTGGTCTTTCTTTCATTATAACTCTCTAATAAATATTATTTCCTGAAATACTTCTTGAATTCTAACCACTCCATTATTTTCTCTTTCAACCTCTTAGCTAGTTTCAAATCTTTCCACCAGATACTAGCCTTCCCTTTTAGATTATAAATTTTCATTCTAACCTTTATATTACTAGAATAATTGTAAATCAGAAAGTACTTATTGATGTCTAGTAGCCAAGCTTCAGCGTCTTCACATGTTTTTGACTCTCCATCAAATGTGGAGGGTTTTATCTTTTTGAATTCACTTTCCAAGTCATCTACTTGTTTTGTTTTTTTGTAGAGGTTTTTTGTGATTCTTCTCTTGGTTGAGTGGTGTTTGAGGATCTATCGTCTGATTTAGATTCTCTACTTGATTTTTCATATGATTTTTTGCTAGTCTCCTTGTTTGCCTCTATTTTCTTTTATTTAATTTTCTCGGATATATTTTGCAATAATATTCCATTTAGTTCTTCTTTTTCTTCATGTGTTTTCTTAATATTTTAATTATCATCCTTAAAAGTTTGAAGCTCCACTGTGAGGATTCTCATAGTTTCCAGCACTTGCGATATTGAATTTCTCTCACTTTTTAGTTCAGGATTTTGTTGGTTGGAATTTCCTTCAAGGCTAATTTCTTCTTCATTATGGGTCAACATATTAGTAAAGGAAGGATATTATCTTGTCACTTTAACAATAAAATATTTATTTTTGTTAGTAATTAATAAAACATAAAAAAAAAATCTAGAATTTTGTTAATGCCCATAAGGTCTATTGTTGTCAACATGTGCTCGGATACCATATGTAATATACCTTCTTTTTCTACCACTACAAAAAATATATATATATTTCAAAAGAGACAAAGTTGACTCATGCAACAATTCAAATAATTCCCTTGTGAAAGACACTCATTAGAATTCGAGAGGATGAAGTTTATCTAACACTCTAAGTTTACAATAAAATGATACCTAAACATTTCTATTATAATTCGTGTGTCTCTAGAGGAGAAACTATTTCTAAAATTGTTAACCATATGATCCTTACATTCTTCAAAAAAATTAACATACGAGTATTCCTCTTTTTATGTAATTATAAGTCTAAACTATCCCTTAGTTATAATATTGTATCATGTGATTATCTAGACTGTTTAACAAACAAGGGTATTAACATACCCACATACCTTGAGAGTCTAAAGTTAAAGCATGTAATAAAGTTCCACATTCATCATACGACGTCCCCTCCCAAGTCAAAAGGAATTGGTTAATTATTAAAGATTATGAAAAGAGGTACACACTACCACCGAGTTTTGGTCTTAAATGTCATTGTCCAATAACTCCAACTTACCAGTCATCACATGCTAGGGCCCTTGCCCATTTGACACGCAACCCAGACCACATGCCCTAGTACTCTGCACAATTAAACCTACACCATTCCACCAGAGTGTTCGTTTTGGAGAATTTTTGATCCTATTGTGATAGTTTTCAAACATTCATTTTTCTCTATGTCGGGTAGATACCCCGACCCTCCTCTAGTTTAACTTCTATGGGAGGAGGTTGTTTCTAATCCACATTCTGAGAAAACCCGTCACCTACTTGGCCAATATTCATATCTGTAACTAAATCCTTTCTCTCTCAGAGTTTTGTGATGTGTTTATACTCTTCTTTGGCTATGCAATTAAGAGTTACTATGTTTGTCGGGGAGTTTTCTACCTGCATTCATGGTAATGTGCAAGTATGAATGTGTCACTCATCCCTGGTTATGGTTCTACATTCTAGTATTTACATAAGGTAAGCATGACAACTCCTTTCTAATCCTTTGAGGAAATCAATTGGGACTGTGTTCGATTATTTAAAGGAATCTGTTATTTGGTCTCTTGTTAAATATAGGAACCATTGTTGTTTACCACACTATTGTTTTTAAATTATCCATTACTCTCTCAGTTGCATGTATATATGTATATATATATATATACCCTTCTCGTAGATATATTTTTATTTTTCAAATCGTTAGGGATTGATGTTATTAAATATCAATCTTAAGGCCCCATTATTTCTGAGTATTACTCCAATCCTCTCATACTCCTTTAACACTCGTGCTTGTATGATATTGTTATACGATTCTATATTAATCACTTCTCGGTTATCATTTATCTTGATTGCAGTTGCATTTTTATTCATTGTGAAAATTTTAATCTTACTTCGGTTATCAAGTAGATCTCTTCTCGACTTAGGTTTTTACACTCAAGGTTCCCTACTAGTCTGAGTCAATGGAGAAGATCATGTTTGAGACTTACTGAACTTGTTACCCTTTAATCATTTTAATGTAGTCTGGGTAGGGTCGGATTACTATTGTTTATCAGTTTTCTTATCTAAGGGTCTATTTGTTGGCAATTTTAGTTAACAGAAAGAAAACTAGCGTATACTTGTCATTGATGGCAAGTACAGTTGTGGTTGCAGTGATGACAATAGCAATGAATAGCAGCGCAGCAATTATCGGGAGGAGAAGAGTCAGTGACCGTAGGATCTTATTCAAATTTCCCGAAAGAAAAATAGCCGTCAGATTTGCAGAAGTTGCAAGGGAGATAAGCCATCGGAGAATCGAGAATCGGGGATCGAGACTTCATAACCCAAAAATCACTTGACATTGAAAACCCCGAAATCGCGATATGCGATTTCGCGATTTAATCGCAGCCGTTAAAAACAAGCAGGGATCTGGACCGTTTATTCGTGTGGACGCGTGGCAGCCTGGAGGCTCCATCAGAGAATCGGCGATCGAGAGTTTGAAATATCCAAATCACTTAACATTGAAAACCCCGAAATCGCGACATGCGATTTCACGATTTGATCGCAACCGTTAATCAAGCAGGAATCTGGACCGTTCATTTGTATGGACATGTGGCAGCCAGGAGGCCTCATCGGCAATTCGGGGATTGGGATTTCATAATGCAAAGTTCACTCTACAACGAAATCCCCGATTTCGCGATATGCGAAATCCTGACGGAATCTGAACCGTCAGATCAACATGTGACCTAGACCGTCGATCTACGATAGCAGTGCACGTCAGCT
>JASDQU010214728.1:0-10417 GCA_032191745.1 Picea mariana | reverse complement strand
TTCGTTCTTCTTCTTCTTCTCAATGCCACTGTCCAGGCCAATGTGTTCTTTTTCATTTCTCCTGTACGTAACTTATTTTACCCTGGCCAGTTGTTGCCCCTCCAACTTCATATAGCACCACTGGATGATATTGATATTGACATTGCCTTTCCACAGTCTTCTAACATCCTTGGAGTCAAGATCCAGTTCCCCAAGTTGCTCAAAACTGCTACTAAGTTGAAGATAGCTTTGTTGGGATTCAGAAAGTCGGATAAATCTGGCATAGATTTGCAGTCTCCTTGTGTTGAATATGTCGGCACTGGTATTTCTATTGATCATGTTGTGACCAGGAAGAATAGATCATTCACTGTGAAATTAAAGGTCGTGGAAGTACCTATGGTCTCTCTTTTCACTCGAGGTAATTCAAAGGGTTCCAAGAGAGATGACAACAATCATGGGTTGCATAAGAAATCAAAGGATTTTGATGATAGAGAAGGACAATGTAAGAACATGGATAGAGATATCATTCCATGTGCTTGTTCCTGTATGGAAAACTAGTGCTCTAGCTTGTTAACATTAGACGTTCACTCCCCTTTAACGGGTGCTTGTTCCTATACAAAAAATTGGTGTTCCAACCTGTTAACATTTGTTGTACAAATTTTATAGACAATCACCAAGTTATATATCTCAATAATGACCTCTTAGACACTAGATGATAAATAAATGAAATAGCCGTTGCAAATTACAATAGTAAACAATTGTACAACAACAATTAATCTTTTGCAACAACAACAATAAATAGTACTAAAATTGTAGCAAATCAACATGAAAATTAAGCCTTGAACATGTACAATATTATCCAATTGCTAGATGAAATTTCTGAGTAGTTTAAGCCACTTTTCCAAGTGTGTATGCAACAAATTAAAGTAAAATTTAGTGGCTATAGAAAAATTTTGTAACAGCAGAAATAAATAAAATTTATTTTCTAAGATTAGGGTTAGAGAAGTTAGTAGGATAGTTGAGAGAGAGAGAGAGAGAACATAAAATTTAAATGCTACTTTCACCACAAGAACAACTCTATACTAGTGTCATTGTCCTCTAGGGATTATGGAGTCAACATGCATAGACTTGAAGATTGAGCTAGATGAATGAGAAGGATGAGGTATAAACCCTAAGGTGCAAACACTCTTGGGCCTTAGGACTAGACCTTGAGGAAAATGGTTCCTAGGGTGCAAACACTCTTGGGCCCTAGGTGTTGTTTTCCTTCTTCTAAATCAACTAGATCAAGGATCCAAGAGTAAGATTAAAACCCTAAGGTGAAAAAAAAATGGGCCTTAGGTTCTTTACCATAACAAAGACTTCTTTCAAAAAAATTGGATAATTAAACTTTGTGAAGGAGAGAAGCACTTGTGTCTCCTTCCTAGGGTTTCAACAAGACAAATAAACTTGCAACAATATAGTAATTGACACTTTAACCATTAGCAAAAGAAATTAAATTGCAGAAATTACTTACTTCTCCCAGTTGCTAGACCATACAAAACCCTAGTTGCAGAAATAAATCATCCAAGAAAGCAAGAACATCCACAAAAAATTCTTCCTGCAAGATAACGCATGAGATAAAGAGACCAAGAGAGAGAGTAGCAAAACTTTCTAGAGTTTCCCCACTCTAAGTGAGTGAGAAGTGATGATGAAAAATAAAGGGAGTGCTAGCCTTATTTATAAGGAAACCTAGTGCTCCAAAAGTCAGCAATATGCAAAGACATCTCTTGGTGGGGCCAACCCCTTAGATTTTCCTTTGGGTATCATACTACAAGGTATTTTTTTGGGGCTTAGTCTCTTTTTTTGGTAATTAAACTTTTAGTGATTTGTATTAAAAATGTTGATACAAAATGGGGAGAGCAGATCTCTCCCTCTAAATTGTTTGGTGCTACGTCATTTTAATTTTCAAGTATCTAATATTTCCTCTGGCCATACACTAAGTTGGGAGATAAATTATCACCCCTTGTACAAATGTTTCGAGCCTCCTGAGTCTAGAGATAAACTGTGATTTCCTATACGTTTGACAACATTGTCATACCTATATTGTATTTCCTAGCCAATATACTAAGAGACACAAAATAGTGCAACAGAAGGTCCTGCCTTTAATTTTACTTGGTTTTTTCAATTTTTTTCAAGTAGATACGGGGTTTCCAAATCTAATTATGGATTTAGATTTGAAATAATGAACTTCTAGTATTAGTTGTTGATCTTTAGTTTATCTCAATTTTTTTTGACATGGTATCCTCTAGACTATATCAATTGTAGGCTAAGAAATCCCAAAATTTTGGAAGCTGCAATGGACATGACAACAGAACCTACATGACAACAGAATTCCTAAACGCATGAGTGAATCCAGTGTTGGTAGGTGGGCCAAAGATGAGGGTTTATAAGGAAAAAAGTGCATTTGCGGAATTAGCAAATGCATCGGGTTATCCCATGGCTGTAATGTCGTCTGCTAAGGGAAAGGTTCTGAAAAATCATCCTCATTTCATAGGGACTTAATGGGGTGCAGTAAGTACTTCATTATGTGTTGAAATAGTTGTGTCTGCAGATGGATATTTATTTGTAGGGCCGATTCTCAATGACTATAGTTCAGTGGGATATTCATTGCTATTGAACCAGGAGAAATCTATAATTGTGCAGCCTAATAGGGTGACTGTGGGAAATGGGCCTAGCTTTGGGTGTGTTGATGAAATGTTTCTTATAATCCCTTGCAAAGAAGGTGCAACACAACCCCACATGTTTGGAAAATTATCGGCATATTTTTGTACCTAAATGTGTTCCCTTACAAAGTGCACCAGATGAGCCCTTAAAGGTCAATGTATTGTTCAAACACATCCAGGCAAGGCCTCAAAAAATCTCACCAAATTCTGAAGTAAAATTAGTCAGACAATTGTCTTTTAGACATCTTTGTTCTTTTGAGGTACATTTGCAATGGGATTATTGTTCATATTCACTGATATAAAATGCTTGGTTGTAGGGCATGCTAACAGATGAAATTTCTTTAATTTTTTAAACTGTTGACTCTTGGTTCAATTGCCAGAAAAGTGTGGGTAAGTCAAACATCATTTCTCTGTAAAGGACACTCCGTAATTTAGTAATATTTTGTTGCCAACAGGTGGAAACCTATTGCATATCATTTATGGTTTCAGGGTCTTGTCTATGAAGAAAAATTACCCTTTATTCTTTTTAGAAAAATATGAATCACATAATGAAATGTTAAATTTCAGGGTGTGTTTCAAATAGTATGGATATGAACGAAGTTTTCTCTTCTCATGTCCATTAGTTTCTTAGCTTTACTCAGGAAATTTCGGAAGGACTAAATGCATAGGTATTCCTAATTTTCAAGCAAACTATTTTGTGCCAATGTATTTTGTTGTTAATCAATAACAAAATAACACTAACACAAAAAATCCAATGAGTGATGAAAGAGAAATGATTTACTCTGATGAGGGACCTACTCTCATGGTGCTCTTTTTGCAAGTATAATTGCCTGTGTATTTGCAAGCAGTTTGTTCCCTGTGCTAAATGTGTGTTTGGCAGGTATGAGTTCCAAATGCAGTATGGATCAATTGGCTGGTCTATAGGAGAAACACTAGGATATGCTCAAGCAACGCCAAACAAGCGTGCAATTGCATGCATTGGTGATGGAAGCTTCCAGGTGCAGATGAAAGGATTTTTATTTCAAATTATGAAACAATGTTTTACGATTAACAATGACCGAGTACCAATTTATATAATATTTGAAATATTGAATTCCTTTGAATTATCTGTTTTATCCAAAAATTAGCGAGTATTTATCCCCAAATGTTTTCTTCCTTATTTAAACAGGTCACAGTCCAGGATGTGTCTACCATGATTCAAAATGGGAAGAATCCTATCATTTTTCTGATTAAAAATGGAGGATACACTATAGAGGTCGAGATTCATGATGGGCCATACAATGTAATAAAGAATTGGAACTACACCATTGTAGTGGATGCCCTTCATAACGGTGAAGGGAAATGTTGGACTGTTAAGGTATTTTTTCTTTATATTCATAGCATGTCTAACCCTTTTACAAGGATTTCTTGTTTCTTTTGTGAAATGGGAGTATTTGGTTGCTTGTCATTTTTGTCATTTTTTGAGGCCCACTTCCTAACTGAATCCTTTTCCTTAAAAAATACATTATTGTAGACTTGGGGACTTCCCTTTTAATTGGTCAGAACTCAGTTTCATATTGGTGGATTGTGGGGTAGTGGGCTCTAGGATGAAGCATGTTGTTACAAGGTGTTGATACCATTCTTATTACCATTTCTATGTTTATTCCTTGCTATTCATTATCACTGAGGCATGTGTTGTTGGCTTCCATATAATTGTTGAACTTTATTTTATAGGTCTCTGTTTGTTCATTTTTAGACTCGTCTAACTTGTTATTTTATCATATCAAAATGGGTAATAATGAATCAATGATATTATGTTGGTTATGTTGGGGATACTGATTAAATTTTATTTTAAAAAACCATGAGCTTCAAGTATCCATCCAAGACTAGTTTATAGGAAACAATGCATTTTATAGAGATTGCTATGTTTCATCTTTGTAATAACATGCTTCTTTTATCAGTCTCTACTCTGAGAAAGAAGATATTGGTCTCTCCCTCCAAGGCGGTGTGTTAACAATGCATTTTATAGAGCTTGCTATGTTTCATCTTTGTAATAACATGCTTCTTTTATCAGTCTCTACTCTTAGAAAGAAGATATTGGTCTCTCCATCCAAGGAAGTCTCTACTCTGAGCTTCAAGTATCCATCCAAGACTAGTTTATAGGAAACAATGCATTTTATAGAGCTTTCTATGTTTCATCTTTGTAATAACATGCTTCTTTTATCAGTCTCTACTCTGAGAAAGAAGATATTGGTCTCTCCCTCCAAGGAGGTGTGTTCACCAGGGAGAAAGCAATGAATTTAAACCATCCAGGAGAGGAAGTGAGGGGAAGGATCGATCTCACTGGTACTTTTCTGGTACAATTTGACGTAGAATTCAGGAGGGGAGTTGGTCACTTACGGTGTATGGTTGAACGGATATCCTATAATGGGGACTTATCCTTCCTCTTGTGGTCTGGTAGTAAGTCCTTCTCTTTTTTAATATAATATAAGCAAGCAAGCAATATAGTAAATTGCCTTGCATAGAATTCCCTTCAAATAATTGTATAGTTTCTCCAAAAAATCAAGAAACATTTTGATGACAGGCTTTTAGATTCACTCAAATAATACCCATTTTTAAGCTATGGTTTTAACGAGAAAGTTAACCTCAGAAAAACATGAAATAGGAACCCTTGAAACAAGGTTATACATAAGCTTATGAAATCTGCTGCGAAGGCTGGTTTTAAATTCAGTCCTCCTCCAAATAATTTCCAATATTTTCAATATGTTTAGCTAGTTCATTGAAGTATATGTTGGTGATTGAATATGGATTAGAAATTCATATTTAACACAGAGAAGACATAATTTACTCAAACTGAAACTATATTATTTTAGCCTAAGACTTAAGATATCAACGGTTTGAACTGATCAATCCTCTACCTCTATCTCGATCCTCCATGTATATCTTCTCCTCAACAAATTGAGCTAGACCCTTCTGAGTCATAAGCTTGAGGGTTGTGAACATAGAAATAGTTTTTGGTAGAAAATTTATATTATGAAGGTAGGTTTTCAAACTTGGGACATCTCTCTCTCGATGGATATTGATAAATGAAAACAAACACTTATATGTAGAATCAAGGGGAACATGTGATGAACTTTAGTAGTAGCAGCCTCATGAATGTAGAAACCAAAAGAAATATTTGTAACCGAATTGAATGGGGCATTGTTTGTGTCAAAAATGAATTATTAGAGAGTGAATTTGACAACCAATAAGTTCCCTAAGATTCCTTTGTAACCATTGTTTTTCAATTTCCAGTGGGATGGATGCCTAAAAATGTCCTAATTGGAATAGATATTGCAAGTGGCAATTTTTGAAATTTATTAAGAAGGGGGTTTGGCACATGATTTGTCTCTAAGTCAAGATTGTGCTTGTTAGACCTCATATTGTAGGATGAGTAAACTTGTGATTTTAATCACATTAAAAGTTTTTCAGGATGACATTTATGGAGAATTCAATGGATTAGGGGTACACACCTCTTTTTATGTTGGAGATGATGCTACCTTTTGATTAGCTTGTGGTGGATTGTCACGGTTCCTCTATTGGCTTTCTCGTCATGGTGACATATCATTGATGAATGGATTAGCTAGTTAGTGGATAGTTGTTGGTGATGCTTGCTTCTTCATATGACTTGTATTGACATCATGATGTTGTGTTTGATATGTTGTTCATCATGTATTACTCCTATCACATATGTATAAGGGTTCTAGCCCTCCCAAGGGGTTGGAAAATGATGGTGTGAGTTGAAATATGATCACCTTATTGATTATTGATCATATTGATGTCCTTATTTGTTTGGCATCATGGTAATGCAGACTGCTTGGCATTTTCCCCTTTCTTTTGCATGTTTTCACACTCTTTATGGGGTAATTTGGCATGTTTTAGGATGATTGGAGGCCTATTATTGGATCTCTCTAGATTATATGTCTTGTTTTGACACTTAGATTAGTTTATGATCCTATGTGGAGAACCCCACTTCATTGGCACATATGTGGAGGCACATACATACTTGGCATACTCTTGTTGTTTCAATTATGATATTATCCTCCTCCATTGATGATATTTTATCTTGGCATGATGGACTCCTTATTTGAGGAGAGAGCTCTTCCTTTAATCTCATTTTTAGAATTTTTTTTATCCCTCTCAATGATTATGTTTGACATGGTGTAACATAGTTTGAGTCTCATTATGTGGATTCCTTTTCTTGATTGGATACTCTTGGCACATGGATCGAGTTGAAGTACCATTCTTAGAGGAGTGTTCCATTGATTCCATCTTATGTGCACATATGTTGAGGCATGGTCTCTGTTTTATGGGGTTGTCCCTTTGGTTTATGGATCGAATGAATGACTTAATCATATTCACCTTTCAAGATATACTATATTTATTTTATATTTTCTTTGAAAAGACTTATTGGTTATTTAGAAAGGAAAATGAGCTTTAGTTAGCTAAGAGAAGAGAAAAATGGTCTATGCACTAGGTTCCTATGTGTTCATCATAGGAGACCTATTAGCATGAGACCAACATTCCTCTAATGAAATTATACTTTTATGCCAAGACTAAAAGAGCATTACATGTAGCCAGTGGAGGATGAGAGAATGTTTATTACACTATCATTCTTGAAGTCAAAGTTGAAGAACATGATTGAAAAAAGATCATTACATAGTTTCTACTAATAATGCACATGTTATGGAGAGTTTCATGTAACTAAGAAATAAATATGATTATTGGTGCTTGTATCACATGACAAAAATAACTTTATATATGCTTCAGAATCATTTATTTCTTCATTACTTTTCTACAACTCAATTTTGGGAATTGGTATGTAGTAGGATCCAAGTGACAGACATTTTATGTACGTATACCCTTAATAGGATTAAAATGGGTGATAGGACTTTGAATATGCACCATACTACTACCAGGTATAGATATACACGATGACATAATATCCCTTAACCTACATCTCTTATTTTTCATGCTTACTTATGACAATCTAACTAAGAATTTCTCTTTTTCTAAGGCCTAATCTATACCCAACATTTATTACAAGTTATGTGTCCTTTTACTTTTTTATAAGAAAATAAAAATATAAGGGATAAAAGAGACCTCTCATCCTTGGCAAGGGGTCAATTTTTAGTACAAATGGATGATTAGAAAGGATGTCATGCATGGAATGTGACCTATCAATATTCTTATACTTTTGGAGTTATTGATGGATAGAATTATGTGCACTCCTATTTAAGAACATCTTGTGATGAACTTGTTTGAAGGGTCCTTTCATAATTGATGAATTAGTAATAAATAACGCATAATAGAAGTGGTAGAGAAAAGATTAATATATCATGATCTTGACATAAGTGGTGGTCATGATCAACACATATGAACTTTGTGGTAAAATATCATCAAAACTGATAGAGGGATATGCATAAACATAACCGCTAATGCTTGCAACATTGTTTGGAGGATGGAGAAATTACGTTTCTTTTTCCAAATATGTAAAATGAGTATATTACAGTTTAATGAATACATTTTCCTATTATTATACATGGTTTTATACGTTATCAAAAAATTCGCCAAGACTTTACAAGGTTTTATAGCTAAGTGTAAGATTCACCAATATTTTATAAGAGTTTATAATTCAATGAAAGATTCACCAAGTTTTTACAAGATTATATAATTGACTAAAATATTCGCTAAAAATCATATAAACATATTATATTATTGATAAAATAACCTTCAATTTTTCCTATGTACCATGAAGATTCACCCATATATTATACATATAAATTTAGGGAGGGTTCTTAAAATCACCTATGGATCTGGAAATAAGCATGAAGGAATAGAAAACCATAAAAAACAAAGTGGATAACAGAGTTCGGCAATCTCGCCTGAATCTTAGGGCCTTTGTCTCAGTGGGTGAGACTTTCTTATTTCTGTTCGAAGCTTGAAATGTACATCATAAAAGTGCCAGTGGATTAAAAAAATGAGCTAGCTATTTTATTCTAGATATCAAGAACCCATCAAAAGTAACGACACTGAAAAAGGATGAACGAAGGTCCCAGAATTGGTCCGCAAAGGTGCTCTCCTGAAAAACTTCCCTGCAAAAAGCTGTCTTTGCCTCAACAATTCATCAACATTTTCTTGATTTGAATCTCCCCTATGGCTTCAAGAACTTCTGGTTTAAATAGGATTGAAGTGGGTAACAAAATCCCAACTTCTCCGCAAGATCTCACCTCAAAAAGGGCCCAAGATCCTCCAAAAATGGATTAAATCTACCAAATGTGTCTAAAACACCATTAAAAATGTTTATTATAAAGTCAAAAACCCACTAATTGGAATAAATTGGGCACAACCCCTTATCTTCGGGCTCCTGGTCACCTATGCACACCCATGTGACCTTGGTCTAAGTGTTTTGCACACTGGACCCTTAACGGTCGACCCCTGGTCATGTGGAAGTGGCCATGTGTCTTCACCCTTACCCTTTTCCATGCACTGAACCGTTAGTTATGTCCCTTGGTAATATCCCCTGGATACATACCTTGGTTGGCGGGATAGCCCGATCGACCGAGCACTATCCTCCTAAATCTGTGCGAAGGTATAACATATGGGCATATGCAATAATCACATGTGGTTAGGATCCAGGGGTTGGCTGGAGTGGTCGCCCGCCAATACAAAGGGAGTGGACATATGTATAAAAAATTTGATTCAAGGGCTAACACTCCAACAAATAACCTGCCAATAGAATGGAGGGAGTGGTCACATACTATGGTTCTATGCAGGTGCACATCGAGGGCTGGGGCTAAGCCTCAACCCTTCATTTTGTTGATTATACAACTATTCAGCCTTAAATAAAATCTTTACACCATAGTAATCAAGGAACACCATGGTTGGGTTGGTATCCTGGCCCTACCAATTCGCTCCCCCACGCCTAGAGGTCGCGGGTTCGACTCCCCAGGAATCCAAACAATTTTTCCCAAACAGTCCAATGGAGGGGTGCCACGTGGCATCCTAGGATTGGGCCACATGGCACCATCACATTCATATAGAACTATGCCACATGTCAAAATATCATTCGCCCAACTATCAACATCTTCCCAGTCATTATCTGTCCATGTCAGTGCCACATGTTGTACATACCTTGCCACATCATCCTATGCCACGTGTCACCCTTACAGTGGTGCCACATGTCACAATCTGACTCATCCCCCTGTCTTCTCACATGTCTACCCAATCAGTGCCACTGTACCTACCACATCACTATACAGTTGTATGTCTTGTATAGTCAACTACCACATCAACACTATACGGATTGTACAATCAACATCTTTTTTTTACTTGTTTGAAGAAACGAAAAGACCACGATATATTTCTCATACAGTGTTCCTTTGAGCCTATTCAAGTTACATTGGGTTCGTTTGAAGAGGCCTACACACACGTCTGTTTTAAAGAGATTCTGAGCATTTTTATTGTTAGGCCTTCCTAGACCCATCTTAGCTCCTGGATCCAATTCTGGATCACCTGATCTTCTCTCTTATTGCTTTCTTTCATTCATTTTGGTATGTTTGGGATAGAGTAGAAAATAGATTGAATTTTAGATGATCATTCACTCTGTCTACATATTAAACCCTGGTGTAGTTAAAGGGGGGATTTTCCCGCTAGAAGAACTAGCGGACATACTGGGGATTTCTCTAGGGTTTTTTAGGATGTTTTTGGGTTGATTG
>JASDQU010214723.1:0-18369 GCA_032191745.1 Picea mariana | reverse complement strand
CAAAAACCCCATCTAGATCTGAAGGTACTCTCTCAAGTCGCCGTTAATATGCAAGGTGAGAAATCGGATACACACTGAGTTTTGTTTGAAATCAAATTTTGGAGGTGAAAACTCATTTTGAGCGCAATCGGGACTTTCACCAATGCAAAGCTATTATTTTATGACTCGTTAGCTGTGGAAAGTGACAACTTTCAACAACTAACCCACGAAAAATTAAAGGAGTGCGCTGTTGAAAGCTGGAAAACTAATTTTTGAAGCCAAGGACAGGACATTTCATTCCAAACAGGTTTTGAAGGGGCTCCAGTGTATCAGTGGGCTATCAGATCACATGCAAAAGGTTCAGCATCAGAGATTCGAGAGAATTTTGGTAACACATGCAAAACCATTTCCTCAAAAATCGACCATAAACGTTGGGAAATCCAACTGTCAAAGACAGGTGTCCTGTTATTTTTCACCACATTGCAGATACCAGGAGCTGAAGGATGCAAATGGCGATTTTGGAGATTGAAGACAGTTCAACTTTTAAGTTTAGTTGTTAAAGACTTTATTTTCAAGTTGTTTAGATAGAATTGAGTTGTCTTTATTAAATACAGATCCATGTTTTTAGGATCTGTATAAATGTTTGTAAGAGGCTATAAATGCCTATTTTTGATATGAAACAAGGGTTCAAACTGGGAGAATTTTTATGCCATTGTATAGACTCTTTTTGCAGAAATAAAGTGGAGTTTCCTTTCRTTTGCAATACCAKAATTATTCATCTTTTCATTCTCTGTAATTTAATTTCAGTTTATTTTAGTTCATAAAGACTGTTACCTCTTTGTTGAACTCATAGGCTTGAAATTAGAGGATTCCTTGCTGTCTTGTATTGGGCCCTACTTTCACTAGTATTGGCAAATCAAGAATAGTTTTCTTCATACTCTATTTCAATTATTGGATCTGGTTATTGTTTACTGAAAGCACTTTATCTTTGAACGTGTGATGAGCTGTTTCTTATACAAACCATTGAAAACCCCATTGTCCCAAATACATAAAAACCCTTATTCTTAAGTTACCAAGAATCCTTAGCCTACAACCCTAAGGAGTTACTTGGAGTGATAACAGAACTTTCTCCTCTAGTTCTGGATTAATATCGTCCGTTGGATGGCATCTTGCCTAATTTCATCCAACTCATTTAGTTGTAGGGCTCGTTTCTTTTGAGCCTCATCCAGGTTCAATCCTAACTTTGTGACAATATGGAAGTTCCTTACTTGGAATTCTATAGGTAAAAGTACTTGTTTCCCGTACACTAGCTCATAAGGTGTATGCGCAGTGGTATTCCTCCAGGTAGTCCGGTATGCCCACAAAGCCTCTGGGATCCTATCAGCCCAATCTTGGTGATGTAACTGAATGGTCCTGGTCAAGATGGATTCTAGAAATTTGTTTGTGGATTCTACCTGACCATTGGCTTGCAGGTGGAATGGAGAAGATTTATGATGTTTAATCCCATATTTCTCTTTTAGCTCTTTCATCATCTTGGAAGTAAATTGAGTGCCTTGGTTGGTAACAATTTCACGAGGGACATCGAAGTGGGTAAAGATGTCTTCATAGATAAATTCGACAACAGACTTCTCTGTGGCCTTGAACATGGATTTTGCCTCTACCCATTTGGTGACATAGTTTGTACAAACCAAAATATAGTTCTTCCTACAGAACATGGGTTAAATTGTTCCTAAAAATTCGAGGGCTCATTTTTCAAAGGGTTCTATCATAACTTGGTCCTGTAAAGGAATTTTTTCAGATGATGTAGGTCTTCCTATCCTTTGGAAACTATCACAACTTCTCACATACTTGGCAACATCTTTGAAAATTNATAGTAACCTGAATGCAATACCTTATATGTTGTGTGTTTGTCAGAGAAATGGCCACCACATGGTCCATCATGACAACTTCGTAGTATATCAGGTACCTCATCCTCTCAGACAAATCTACGAATAATCAAATTAGGACCTGTGTGAAAAATATCATGACCAACCCAAGAGTAATTAGCACTTTGTGTAATAATTTTCTTCTTTTCATGAGGTGACAAATGAGACGACAACTTCCTAGTGGCCAGATAATATGCCATATCCGCAAACCATGGGGTATTGACAAAAAGGGAAAAGAGGTGCTCATCTGGGAAACTATCATCTACAGGGTTATCATCATCCTCATTTTTTATTCAAGAAAGAAAGTCAGCTACTACATTATCCCTTCCAGGTCGGTCAAGCACAATGATATTAAATTCTTGCAATAACAAAATCCACCTGGTTACTCGGCCATTTGTTATAGGTTTGTTCATGAGGAACCTAATGGAGGAATGATCAGTGTGTACAAATACTTCATAACTTGTAATGTAATGATGACACTTGTTAATAGCATGAACAACTGCCAAGAATTCATTCTCAGTGACTGTGTAGTTTAACTTGGCAGGGGACAAGTTCTTGCTTACAAAATAAATGGCATAGGACTGTTGGTCCTCTTTCTTCCCTAATACCCCTCCTATTGCAGTGTCAGAGGCATCAGTGGATATATGAAATCAGAGAGTCCAATTGGGCCCTCTAAGAACTGGTGCCACAGATAACTTAGCTTTTAGGGTTTCGAAGGCAGTTTGACACTATTCAATCCAAACAAAATCAACATCTTTTATCAATAATCCAAACATAGGTGCAACAATCTTTGTAAAATTTTCAATAAACCGCCGGTAATATCCGGCATGTCCATGAAAGATTCTCACCTCTTTCTGAGTCTTGGGGGGTGGAAGTCTAATAATGACCTCAATCTTTGTAGGATCAACTTTTATTCCTTCAGATGAAACATGATGTCCTAGAACCATTCCTTCAGTTAACAACATTTTGCATTTTTCATGACTTAGGGATAGGTTCATTTCTTGGCATCTGATGAGGACTTTTTCTAAGTTGTCTAAGGCTTCCTGGTAAGTGTTTCCATAGACTTTGAAGTCATCCATTTAAACCTCCACACAATCATGAATAACATCGGACAATATCCCTAATAATGCTCGTTGAAATGTGGTGGGAGAATTACACAATCCAAATGGTAAGACCCTATAGGCATAGGTACCCCACGGACAAGTAAAGTTAGTCTTGTCCTATTACTCAGGTGCTATAAGAATCTGGTTGTACCTGCTGTACCCATCTAGAAAGGAGAAATACTTCTTTCCGGACAAGGTATCTAGAACTTGGTCAATGAAAGGAAGAGGAAAGTAGTCTTTCTGAGTGGCCTTGTTGAGTTCCAGGAAATCAACACAGATTCTCCATTTCCCTGTCAGTTTCTTTGGAACCACTACAAGAGGGGATACACACTTACTCTCAGATATGGGATAGACAAATCTAACATTTAGCAACTTTTGAATCTCCTCCTTGACTATATCTTTGAGTGCTGGGTTCATCCTTCTCTGGGGTTGCCTAATAGGTGTCACTTCCCCCTGGGTATATATGTGATGGATGCATGAGTCAGGGTGTATAGCCTTCATGTCAGTGTATTCCCAGGCAAATGCTCCTGATTTTTCTTTAAGGATATCTACTAACTGTTTCTGTTGGTCTGTATCTAGCCCGGAGTTTATATGTAAAAATTTCCCTGGACTAATCTCGTAGGGCATAGTATAAGACATGGAAGACTCATCTATTTCTAAAATAAAATATGTCAAAGAAAAAATGGATGGGTCTAATTGTTCTTGAAATTATTTCTCAAACATGTACTCAAATTGGGGAAAAGACTGTGGAAAATCCACACATGTAATAGCAAAAATGAATTGGTTTAGCACATTTTCTGTTGTGTGCTCCTGAAGTGCCCATGCATGGTCACTTGGAAATACAGGTTCTTCCCAGTCGTCATTCTCGTAACGACATTCAAGCCACCATAGATTCTCCATAGTAGGTTAAGCTGGAGGGTAAATGGTGAGATTCTATTGATGGGTGCTCTATATGAACTAAAAAGACACTTAAAAACCCTTAATTAAATTGTCAACCCGGGGTAAGTAAACTTAGATTTGTAGCAAACTGTATGCCAAAGTTAGAAGGCTGGTAGGAGTATAGTCTAACAAAGGAAGGAAACTATCTAAGGCTAATATACTCAAGCAAAACTATCTAATGATCAAACCCTACCAAGCAAAATGAAACTAGGTAACCTAAGTACTTTTGGGTCAAGGGTCAATGGATAGTTCTTAAGAAAGCAAATGAAAACTCTGTGTAAAAAAAACTAGTTTAACAATAAGAAAAATAAAACTGCTAAGCATAATAAGAAAATGACAAAAACAAACTTCTTTAACTTGCCAACCTACATTCAATGAGCAACTACCCTATGAAAGCAAATAAATAAGCAAGTAAGCAAAAACACCTATCTAACCTATTAAAGAAAATAGACAAGTAAGCAAAGACACCTAACTAACCTACTAAAGCAAAAGACAAGTAAGCAAAGGCAACTAACTAACCTATGAAAGAAAAAGACAAGTAAGCAAAGGAAACTAACTAATGCAAGCAAAACTTCTCATTGAACAATTGTCTAGCCTAAGAGGCAAGTGGACTAAATGCCTAATGCAAAACTATTTCTCTTGCATGAAAGGAAATTTAAATGCTCAATGCAATGCATGAAAGGAAATCTAGTCTATTGAGAGCAAGAAAGACTAACAACTAATTCTTGAGCAAACTTCTATCTAATCTATCAAAGCAAAGTCTATCTATCCTACAACAACAAATAAGACTATTTCCTAAGCAATGAAAGCAATAAACTATATCTATGAAAGCAGGAAAACTATTCTTTTAACTTATGACAATTCAAATATACTGTTGGTGGTTGTGTGAATGCCTTCGGTGGTGACAGATGATATCTCGATGACACTTGACAACAAAGGACAATTCCAATGGTATAAGCTAAACACTAATCTCGATGGCAAAATGAAAGGCATGGAGTAAACAATCCAATAAAAACTTAGCCATGATAGAAGTAATGTTAAATACCCTGCATATTCATGTATAAACCATCAAAAACATAACGAGATCATCATTATTTAACTAAGAAATTTAATTTAATTTTAATCTATGAAAGGAAATTGTGTAAAAGAAAACTATGCTATGTCTACTCTAACCATTCAAACTGCAATAAATAAATAATTAAAAACAAAAATTAAAAATTGATATTAAAAAGTAAATTAACAATCTATATTAACGAACAACTAATTAAATGAAATCTATATAAAACTGAAGTAAGCAAGCTATAACTAAAAACTGGAATTAAATCTATCCATCCATCAATCCTTGTCAAAAGAAAACCCAAATTAAAACTATGCTCTGTTCTAATTAAAAATGTGTTCTAAACTTGACTGTAAAATTATAAAAGAAAGCATCATTTAACATCTACTTTGCACACAGGGTTAGTATAAAGAGAGAGAGAGAGAGACTTTCTAATTTCACACAAGGTTAGTATAGAGACTTGCAAGCCTATTCCTAATCTATAAAATCAACACATACTAACACATATCATCATCTAACCTGCAAAAGAGAAGTAAAACAATTTGCTACAACAAACTAACTAATTAAATAAAAACATGCATATACAGGAAATAAGAAAGAGCAATTTGAATTAAGAAATGCATAAATAACATAAGAAAAATCACTAGACTACTGGTGGGCCCCCCAACAAGTTGTGTCTACCTCCTACAAGCACACCATGAACTTAACAAGGCGAATTCACCATGAAAGCTTGAAAATGCAGTTTTGGCACAATTCTGGCAATGTAAAATACCAAAACAGAGAAAAATGAATTTGTCTCTAATCTAATGGCTCTTCTACTTGGTTAACAATCTTATGACTATCCTATTAGTATTTATAATCTTACAACCCAAGTGGTCGGCCACAGGAGGGTCGAACCACTTCTTAATTCGACAAATTAAAATAAATGATGCCTTAATAGCAAAACAGAGCAAGCCAATAATTGTCTTGTTTGGAAAACTGAAACTGAGTTGTCTGGAGCTTAGTAGCTGGAGGGGGCGATCATGAAGAAAACCCATGTGCCCGATTTGTCCATCATTGGCTGCCAATGCCATAACTGCCAACTCACCTTGCGTTTTTGTGCAATACTGAGTGTTGGAATGAGTGCTAGATCGAGTGCCGGAACGAGTACTAGAACGAGTGCCGGATCAAGTGCCTGAACTGGAAACATTGTGCGTTTTTCCTTGTAATATCAGAAAAACATGAATTAGATCTTAGAAGTCATAAAATGTGATGAATTATACTTGATTTAATCATTAAACATGAATTACACGTACCGTATGGCGATCATACCATTTTATCATGAAATTCTTCAAAAAGATCCTTCAAAAGATGAAAAATGCATATATACATATGGCAAAAGTGTATAATAACTGTCATGAAAATGATCATATCTCGGGCCCAACAATAATAAAGTGAAGTGATGAGTGTATTATAATTCAAAGTGAATACAAAATAAATTATTTCGATATAAATTTAATGGAGAAATTAGAAGTGGGTTAACCCTAAAATAAGGAAAGTGGGCAAAGTGACCTAGAAGATGTTTTTAAGGAAGCTACTTGGAGAGTATAAATAAGAGGCAAGGCTCTCTCATTTTGATGAAAATGCTAGTCTCTTGTTGTTAAAGTCAAAGAAGGTTTGTAGGAATGTGATCATATACACCAGGTATATTACAGAGTTACAAATCAGATTTGGATGATGAAATTGATGAGGGCATTTGGTTGAGGTACATGTCGGGTACATGGTTGAGACAAGTAGTTGATGAGTTGACACATAAATGAGGTGTATAGTTGATGATGTTGGTACATATTGATGAGTCATAGTTGATGAGTAGTTGATACATGATTGATACATACTTGGTACATGGTTGGAGGTAATTTTTAGTAGTATTGTTGACACATGGTTTATGGATGATGTAGCATACTTGTATTATTAGAAGCACATATTGATCTTGGTGATGATTATGAGTCGTTGTGTTATACTTGGTTGATGCACTTGTTCATTGTACAGGTTGAGGTACATGTTGGTACATGGTTGGTTGCGCTTGTTTATGGTACAGGTTAATTATAGATTGTTTGGTATAGGTTGGTGCATGGTTGATGCACTTGTTTATGGTACAGGTTGATTACATGTTGAGGTATAGGTTGATGCATGGTTCATGTTTATTGGTACAGTTTTACAATGGTATATCTCACAGTGATAGTGTGAAAGTGGTTCCATCATTCTACTTCTACTTCAAGGTGGTTGGACGGGGCAAGGACATGTGGTTGTAGCCACCTTCTGGTTGTAGCCGGAGAACATAGGGGGTTGTAGCCTCCTTCTGATTGTAGCCATAGAATTGGGGAGCTGGAGCTTCCCTCAGGTTGTAGCTTGAGAAACTAGGGGGTTGAAGCCTCCTTCTAGTTGCAGTTGGAAAACAAAGGAAGTTGGTGCTTCCAATGAATGTAATTATTTAAGACATATAATAAAAAAAAAAATTGTGGTTTTCTCTTGCTTTGGATTTCCACGTAAAACACTGGTGTACTGTGTATGTGTATGATTGTTCATTTGTTCATTGTTTATTTACTCTACAGTTATTGGATGATAATGATACATTGATATAACACTTGGATTATATGGTTAAAAAGGATTAAATTGATCTATTACTGATTCACCCCCCCTCTCAGTAGTCTAACAATTGTTATTAGAGCGAGGTTCCTTCAGGAAACAGTTTAACCACTGGAAGGAGATCATGGATTATTCTGAGAATGGAGTACCAATGTTTAATGGTCAGAATGGTTTTAAGTATGAGATGTGGAGTAGAAGGACGAAAATATTTTTACAGGCACAACGACATTATATTTGGCTATCAGTTGTTACAAGATATGATAGTTCAAAAAGGGAAAATACTGTAGCCAAGAAGAAAGATGCTCATCATGTCAGACAGATTTAGAAGAGGAAGAGTATGATGAAGCAGAAGTTGATTACAGAGAAAAATTGATCAGTGCAATTAAATATCTAAGGAATAATTGATGAAGCAAAAGCAAAGTGTTCAAGGTTCCAAAAAGAATCAATAGGTCATCGAGAATTTAAGAGCTCAACTAGAAGAGGCCATAAGAATTGAATAAAATCTAGAATATCAAAATAAATGTTTAGAAGCCAACATAGCAACACAAAAGGAAGAATCATAAAAGAGAGAAAAGATACTGATGGATCACCTCAAGGAAAGAACCAATGACTTAAACCAACTTGAGGAAGAGTTTGGTCAAGAAGAGAGAAGATTGGAAGAAGAATAAATTACATTGAAAATCCAACTTGAAGAAGCAAAGAGAACATAATAGGTCATGAAGTCTCAGATAATGAAGAAATAAGAAGAGGTTGAGAATCTTGAAGAAGAAGTTGTCACACTAAGAGTCAAAATCATCAATCTCAACAAGAACGTTGAAGAGACAGAAACATCTACATCAGTTGTAGAGAATGAAGAGAAGCATTCTATGTTGCTAGAAAAGAAGAATGAAGAAAATAGAAAGAGTTATGAAGAAGTACTCAAAGGAAGGAATCATGTTCAACCAGAATCTAAGAAAATTATTGAAGATACATATTCAAGAATACCATCCTTGTTAAAGCCACAAAAAAGATTCAATCATGATCATGATCAGTCAAGGGAAAAACTTAGAAGGACTATGCCACAAAGAATATCATTCACTCCCAGGTATGAAAATTTATTTTATGGTCATTGTTTTTATTGTACTAACTTTGGACATAAGGTTGCAGATTGCAGGGATTATAATTTTTTTTTTCAAGAAGACCGTGCCTATCTGGTCGCACGTAACATTGATTGTTACAAATGTCATAACTATGGACACATATCCAGTGATTGTAGAAGCATGATTGATACTTCCATGAAAGATAATACTAATATTAGATATAAGAAAGTATGGATAAGAAAACAAGAAGAACAGGTGAACAAAGACCAGGTACTAGAGATCGCAAGATTGGAAATAAAACGAGATGAAGAAAATTCTATAGAGAAAAGGAAAAATGTCAAATACAGAAAGGTATGGAAAATAAATGAAAGAAAGGAAGGACAGGTAAATAAGGAATAGGTTCAAGAGATTCTACTTTCAGGCATTGTAGTGAAAGATGAATCCACAGATAGAAAGAAAGAAGTCAGAGCTCAGAGAGATAATTAATCTACCAATGAATATGATGATGAATCTACCAATGAAGATGATGATGAATACACATCATAGTAGGAATTGTTTTGAGCCATCTGGCTTAGAGACCCCCAAGTAATATGAATATTAGATAGGGGGAGTCTATGCAATAGCTATGACAGACCAAACAACCATCCTTCGAGCAAATTGCAGAGTTTGAGAAGACAGATTCAGAGGAATCAATTAGCAGAAGTACAGTTTGATAGATTAATCAATACTTCAAGATAGTATAGTGAGAAATGGGTCAACATTATGGACAATTGCACAAGTAGAATCTTGGACAATATGGACAGAGATGGATTCATAAGAACACTTAGCAGGTTTGGATAGATATATGATAGTGGACGACATAATGGATTCATATATTGGTTCATAGAGTGGTTCAAAGAAAAATAAACATTATCATAATGGATGGTAATTACATAGGAAATGGATCGAACAATGCTAATGGATTCCAAATTGACAGATATTTTTTGGACACATGCAGTGCATACATCAATTCACATTCAAAACAGAGTAATGATCAGAAACAACAATGACAAAACTCCCTACAAACTATGGAAAGGAAGCGTAGACAACAACCTCTACATCAAGTTAACTCAAGGTAATATTTTATTAATTGAAATTTATGTTGATGATATTGTTTTGGAAGGACTAATGACAGGTTAAGTCAGAAATTTGCAAAGGATATGCATAATGAATTTGAAATTTCATTACTTGGAGGACTATCCTTCTTTTTGGGTCTTCATATATGTCAAAGAAACCAATGAATTTCTATTTCTCAAACTAAGTATATCAGAGAAATGCTAAATAGGTTCGGAATGGAAGATTCCAAACCAGTTATCACTCCTATGAAAACCAATTGCAAGTTGAGAAAATATGATGATTCAAAGTCTATAGAACAGAGGCAATACAGGTCAATGATTGGTAGCTTATTATATGCGACAACATCCAGACTAGATGTAATCCAGGCAATTGGACAGGTGGCACGATTTCAAGCAACACCAAAGGAATCACATGTATTAGTAGTGAAGAGGATTTTCATATATCTCAAAGGAACATAAGAGTTTGGATTATGGTATCCAAAAGGAAAGGATCTATCACTTGTTGCATACACAAATGCAGATTGGGCAGGTTGTATTGATGATCGACGAAGCACTAGTGGAGAAACGTTCTACTTGGGTGAGTGTTTAGTACCATGGATAAGCAAGAAAAAATAATCAATATCTTTATCTACAATTGAGGTAGAGTATATTGCAACAACATCATGTTGTACACACGCTCTTTGGATGAAACAAACTCTGACAGATATATAGGTTGAGTATGATGATCCCATTCTAATCTATTGTGATAATACAAGCGCCATCAGTATCTCAAAAAATTGGTGATGAACTCCAAGACGAAGCATAATCTAATCAAGTATCACTTTCTACAGGAACAGGTTGTATAGAAGAACAACAGAGTTGAATATGTGGGAACAAAAGAACAAGTGGCATACATCTTTACAAAACCACTTCCATGGGAATCCCTTGAGTATCTTCGCCAGAAACTAGGAGTAATTTCTACTGCAAAATGAATACTTTTTAATGCTCATATTATATGTCTTAGATGTACATGAGGAAGCACCATAAATAGGACAATGGGGGATAGATTTATCAGATGCAAAAGGTAAATTCTTGGAGAGATCATAGAGGCATGTTTCCAAGGGGAGCGATTGTCATGAGGGAAGAATGAGTGACATGAATTCAGAGTGATACCCTTTATCAGAGGGGGGGATATTATTCATATGAAGGGAAAGAGAGTAATCAGAGGATTATAAACACAGAGAAAAATCAAAGGCACGTAGACAGGGGGAGCAACCCCAAGGAAAGTTCAGTCAGGGGTAGCAGCCCCAAAGGGAGATACCCTTTGCCATTGATGTCAAAGGGGGAGAGATAGAAACATTGATAATGAGTATAAGCATGAATGTTATCATGACTAAGTGTTTCCATCAATGTTGGTGTTGCCATCAATGCCAAAGGGGGAGATTGTCAGACAATTGGCTTAGGTTGATGGATAGTTGGTATGGATTGTTGTTTGTCATTTATGTCAACTATTGGAGAGTGATATTGTATATTGATGTCAACCCTTAGTGATTGATGTCAACTCTTGGAGAAATTATGGTAGCGAATTCCAGTAGCACAAAGGTTTGGGTAATGGACCCAAGTTTGTTTGATGTAAAGATGAATCATTATTGTCTTGTCATGGTTGATAATAAGTACAAATGGATGAACTCCAAAGTGTTCCCCTTATGGTTAAAGCCCTCATGGGAAGACGCTTTGCGGATTGAGTTATCCTAGAATTATGGTTAGAGAACCCATGCTTATTTGTGGAATAATGAGATGAAGGTCAGTGAATTTTTCAGTGAAACTATCCTAGATGGATAGAGTTGTTGATGGGAACTAAATCCCTTGACTCAACAGTAGGAACAAAACTCACCAACAAGGCCCAATTAGACTCTGCAACGTTTAAAATGGAATGGTTCTCTAGATATTGTGATCCAACCAATTTATCGATGGGCTTTGTGTTTCTTTGTGAAGTCTCTTCCTTCAGTTAGGGATATTTTTCTTCTGTATTTTCTCTTGGGTGGGGATGATGTGCGAGATGGAAGCCAACATAAACCAACTTGACAATTAAAAGGATTAAGTTTTAACTACTAGGAAGAGGTTAAGCTTGGGATAACCCACTGCTCAACATGCAGACAATTACTCTATTCCACAGGCCTAGTACTAATACATTAACCATGTGAGCATCCAATTACTGTCTGAGAAACTAACTATCAGAAAGAAAGCACATATGTAATAAGATAATGGAAAGAAAAACAATTCATCTACCATAACCATGCATCACATAATAACACAACGATTTAACTTCATCATTAAAGTAAAGAACATCAAAACATTGCACCAGGTAACTTCACAACATAATTAATTTCTGTTACTCATTACTACATCATTCATGAAACTGGAAAGGAAGTAGTTCTTCTCCAAGTCCAATCACATGCATCTGATGAAAATAATTTATCTTTGGTCTAGAAGGACTTCTCAATTCATAGCAGTCTCAAAATAATTCTTAACAACAAAAGGAAAGAGTTATTACAACAACCATCGACCCTTTTCTAATTGGCTGATGCCTTTATTTATAATACAGAGTTTTAAATGAAACTAACAGCTAATTGCAGTTTAAACAAAATAGAAATCTCCACGTGGCGTTATCTTCTAACATATTCTTTAACAGTCGTCTTGAGATGCTTCTTGGAAAGGATGTTTTCTCTCATATTCAGTCCAGTTGACAAACAATTTTTCACAAGTTTGAGCCCATGGGAATCTATGTTGTTCCATCGGGGCCGCATATATTCCCTTGATGTCTACTGCATGCGCCCAATACTTTACTAAACTAAAGTTCAGCTGTTGTAGCATAGTTTGGGCTCTGATTGGATGTTCGGTGAATTGTCGTACTTTCCCTGGCTTCATATCGGCTATTTTTGCGAACTCTTCAGTCCATAGCGCATCTTGTCTGACATGCTGCTTGACCATGTCGCTCAGTTCAATGAATTTATCGGGGGTGCCGAAATCGGGGAACTTGGAATTCTATATTACTCTATCGATTCTGCTTCGGTGTTTCTTTCGGGTTCATCGGTGAGATCACCGAGAAATATTTGTTCGGTGATTGGAGAATCCTTCTTGCAAGCGGGGTTAAGATAGTTTAGCGATCGGTAAAATATGACCTAAGATACCATAAACATAATCGATAGGTGCATACCTGTGAATCTCATCATTGTCGACTGTTTAATACTTACGTGATCCTGGTTGCTCCTTTGAATTACCTGCGATGTCTTTTATCCATGTTGTCGTTGCTCTTCAGTTTAAACGAGTCATGTCGTCACGTCAAAGAGTGACAAATCGAGTATGGCGGATACGAGCGTTGGAACCATCATAGTAGCTGCTCGACCTTTGGGACTGGGAAAAGATGCCATAGTTGAGTGTGCACGTGTGTGCTCCCAGAAGGTCAGATACCGTAGTAAGGAAGTCATTAAATGCCTCCAGAATCCGTATTACCAAGTGTGTCAACTATCATTCGTCAATAATGGAAGCTGGGGACTTTAAAGAGATTGGAATTTTCATACTGCACTTTCTCTGCAACTCCGATCGACGGTGCTTTAAGCATTCTGGATTACATTCAACGAGTAGTTGTGACACGTTAAGTCTTCAAGGCATCTTGTCATGAAGCGTGGGTGTTCTTTTGGCATTCTCTGGTTTGCTGCTTTGTTTGGCTATAAATTCTAGGAATTCTGTGAGGAATTCCACACATAAGTCCAGTTTATGCTTCTGTGATGCTAATATTGTGAGTTTATTGAGGCGAAACTCGATGTGGTGGTCCTAAATTACCTACAGGCATCCAAGCCACTACGTTTTTACATTATGTGATCCCCTCCTAACAAGGGACGGGGTTTGCGAGGTAGCTATAATTCCAGGTCCGAGCCCCAATGCCCTTGGAATTCATTCTTATTAGCTACCAACGTCCTCGAAGCTTCGACATGAGGTACAAGATTTCGTTCGGATAGGGTGTCGACGCCTCTAGTGGAAGTTGGGGTGGAGAGAAGTATGCCTGAAGGAGGTATGCTGGAGACCGCGCCCCCACAGGAATGAACACGAAGAAGAAGAGGGAGGCCTAGGAAAGACACTAGAAAAAGGGAGGAAAACTACCCCCAAGCTGAGCTGAGTATACATATCGCCGTTAAGGGGTCTACGATGCTTAGTTATCGGTCGGGGCTTGTGGGGACTTCTAGTAAAGGAAGCGGGGAACAAAAGGGGAGGGAAAAAGAATTGGGTTCTCCCATTAAGAGTCCCATCTAGCAATTAGAGCAGGCCCAACTTGCTATAGCTGAACTCTACCAAGAAAATAGAGAGTTGCGGGGCCAGTTGGCAGTGAAGAACGAGGAGGTATCGACGTCAAAGAGTCGTGGAGGAAGCACAGTTTGGCTCTAGAGACAGCTTCAAGAAGCTCAAGACACAATTGTGCAGTTTCGTGGGGTGCAGAGGATGGCAGCAAAAGAGGGGAAAGAAACGCTACAGGATACGAGAAGTAGTTCGGGAGAAGGTGTGCGTGTAGGAGATGCATAATGGGTGAGCCTTTGTTTTGAATTCCCTGAAGTGACGCTTAATATTTCTTCTCTTTTGTAGTAAGGGTTTTGTACTCCCACTATGACTGGGCCGGTTAGTAAATATGTCAATGATATCTATTCGTATGTAGCCAAAGTTAGGCAGAAATTATATGAAAACGCAAAGCTTCTTGAGTGTATTCCGTTCCCTTTTGAATGTAAATTAACTACATTCTTTTATCTAAGTTTTTTGTGCAAATTATATGATTTTATAAATTTTATTTTTGCAATATGAGTTTGTTGATATGTTCCCTCTAAAACTTCCGATATTGATTGACATTGATGTGGCTTATCAACTCGGGGTTACTTAAATTATTTGAACATATAATTTAACATTCTGATGGTGGGTAAGGATTGTACTTAGGGGGTCTATTTATGTCGAAAGTACTTAAAATATATTATGACTACCTATACTTGAGTGGCATCGGGGGTCGACAAATTTGAAATGTAAATTTTAATGAGCATTGTATTTTGTAATTCCCCGACGCCGAAATCGTGCCGGGTGTCGGAAATCGACGATACCTCTCTTCTCTTTGCGCGACGCTTACCTTTTCTTTTTCCCATCAAAACTGAACGGGTCGGTCTTCATAGATACCTCTTCCAAGGTTCAATTGTAAAAAGAAAGAATTTCAGTCGGTGACGCCGATGAGGATCGGTGTTCAGCTATTTTAAAATTCTAAAACGATTTTCATCACCTTTAACATTTACTAATGCCGAACTCCAAAACACATTGTGGAAAGCTTTAGTGTGCCGATTCCCTAAGTAGTTTATTAAGGACCCTTTAACGATTAAGATGATTCTTTGATGTATGTTCAGACAGGCTTTAGAATGAACATAAAAAATAAGCGTGTTTTCCCTGACCAAGTTTTGAAGAACACTTGGTCATATTTGAAGAACACTTGGTCATATTTGACCATTTTTGGACTTCGACAACTTGTCAAAGATGGAGCGCAACACGAAGCAAAAATCGTGGAAGCTAGACCCCTTTTTGGGTTTTTGGGGATAATGTAATGGGAAAGGGATGTCAGCCCGTGGGTTTACCCACGCTTAGGCCCACTGTTGTATGTATAAATAGATGTATAGGCAAAGTAAGTGAAAGGAAGTGGGGAAAGAAGAGTAGTAGAGTGCAATCTATGTGATCGAAGAGTTGTGATTTGTGCTAAGTGTTGGTAATGATTATAAATTCTTTGTGCATACTATAAGAAACTAAGTGCAGGATATTGTAGAAGGCTCTGTGCTTTTAGCACAAGGAAGAAGGATCTAGCGAGCTATGCAAATATTTTGTCCTATGTGAAGAGGGATTTGGATGGCTCTGTGCTGTAACCTGATTAACTGAAGCTAATAAAGACGAAGACTTTGTGGATGTAGCCCGAGGGTGGGGGTGAACCACGATAAATCTATGTGTTGTGCTCTATGCCTCGACTTGATGTGTTTGTCTCTTCCTTTGCTAAGTGCTTTGATGTGTTTATATAGATCTATTTATGCTTTGTTATTCTAATATATGAATGAATGTTAAATATGGTATGTAAGATGCTTAGTGCTTGATCTACCGAATCTAATCTATCTTGTTGTGGCTAAGTACTGAATTATCTTAGATCTAAGTACATACTGCGATGCTCTGTGCTATTTGAAAAGTATCATAAGGGTTGAATATTGATGAATAATCTATGCTAAGTAATTGCTAAGTGTTATAATCATAGATCTGTGTCCCAACTAAGTTTGTAGACACCCGAGTCTTGCAACCACCCCTGCCTCTACCTTGGGTGAGACTTCATCTGCTTTGCAGGTGTTGCAGAAAAGGGTCGATTGTTAGGGTTTTCTTGGTGCGCTATTGTAGCATTGAACCCTGGGTCTGCCCCTGTGCCAACAAATGGTTTCGTTGCCAGGACCTGAAACTGTGATTGCTAGGAATTGAGCAGAAGAAGCCTTGTGCAAAGATTCGTCCTGAAATTGTAAAATCTTTGTGCATGGATCTATGCCCTAGTGCGTAATGATCCACTTGATCTAAAAAGATCTGTGCTGAAGAAGGAAGGACAGATCTGAAGGAAAGAAGTCAGATTTGCAAGAAAATAGGTTGATACTGAAAAAAAAGAAAGGGTCAGATCTACAGAAAGAGGTAAGATCTGTAATCTATGTGCTCTGATAAAGGTAAGAATAGTTAAAAGTTCTTAGATCTGGAACTTTGTGCCCTGTAGAAAGAAAAGAAGTGAAAATTTTTGTTTCTAAAAGTATGGATTTAGGTATGCTTGATAGATTTTGTCCTAGCTTGAAAACTAGGGCATTGTTAGATGAAAGAACATTTGATATGAATAGATCTGATAAGAATAGTAAAAGATATGTTATACCTATGCATAGAAATAATTTTTGGACTAACCAATGGATGTGGGATCCTAGAAAGAAATTTTTGTAGGCTAGCCATTATGGCCCTAGCAAGAAGTATAAGAAAAGTTGGGGATCATTGAAGAGAAAGAGAGGATTAACTCTTTTTTATAGTTGTAGAAGACCATGACACCTTGCTAAGGAATGCCCTCAAAGAAACCCTAATTGCCTCTGTTGTAAGGCTATGGACCATGAAGTACTGGATTTCCCTAGAATGATTTCTAGACTTGAAAAGTTGAATATGGAGCAAGAAAACTCTGAAGGAAATCAAGAGACTAAGATTATAGAAGAACCCCAGAAAGAATCAGAGAGTATGTTACTGAAAATGAAAGAAACCCTGGATGAACATAAAGATGCCAGTTTGTCATAGATCTTCAAAGAAAAGGAGAAAATCAAAGTAAGAATAGGAGACTTCGACATTGGCTGTGCTCTAGATGAGGGAACACAGATGAACATTATGACAAAAAGTACTTGGGAAACCCTAGGGAAGCTTGCTATGGTTCCTTCACTAGGAAAAATAAGGTTGTTTAAAGGAAAAATGGTAACCCTATGTGGCAGAATTACCCAGATATCTATGAGTACCCATGGAGCTTCGACAGAGGAAGAATTCAAATTTATTAAATTTATTGAGGACCATGCCCCATTTATAGCTTTGTTAGGCAAGATATGGATTGAAAAAGACCATATCCAGAGAAAAGAAGAAAAGGAATCCCTAGAACAGAAGAAACAAGAACCCATGGAATTTATGACTAGAAGGATGGCCTACTTGATGGAAGAACAAGAGAACAAATCTAAGCTATTGAACACCAGAGAATTTGATGCCGAAGCTATAAGAGAATTAGAGGAACCATAGAAGACTGAAATACTTAATCCATATGATGAAGGAGTATTACCCTTGATTTTGAAGAAAGAATCTCAGCATCGCGAAGTGACTATGTCGAGAAAAGATGAGAATCAAAATGGAAAAATGATGAACAAGACGAAGCTCACTGGGAAGAAGGATAGGAAGCTAAGTAAGAAGAGAGACAAGATTGAAAAGTTACAGAAGGTTCTAATGAAACTTTGCAGAAGGAAAAATAACAGGAATTGAGCTTCATTGGGATATCAGAACAACGACATATGGCACTTCGCCGTGGCGAAGCAATATAGCCGTCGGACTGATATACCCATTCAAATTCTTCCTCGAACGGACATAAAAGCATTAAAGGATCACCACCAAATCATTGGACCATGCCATAACAGATGGATCAACGTTCATGGAAGATTCATACCTGTTGCAAGCAGAATATTGACAAATTTCCTGTTTAGCTCATTGCATCGGGCCCGAAGAACACTTTTTCCATTGAAACGCCGAAGTTTGCAGAACTAGTGATTGTCTACAGTGATCATTGCAAGAAGATTCTTCATCCTAGTGCAGTATTTCGAGATCATCGTGACCCCGATTATCTTTCCCGAGTGCGTATGTCTGACGAGCTCATCGCACTTGAGGAATCCGTCACAGAAGTCCTTCTCAATTTAATGACTAAGAGAGTCATGTCAGAAAGAAGAATGTCCACTAGAGTCCAAGCATCAT
>JASDQU010214720.1:0-18369 GCA_032191745.1 Picea mariana | reverse complement strand
GGTGTACTGTGTATTTGATGTGATGTTTATGTTTATGTGCTCGTGATACATTGAAGATATACTACTGATTGATACATTGATGATATAATGTTGATTCATACATTGATGATATATTGTTGATTAAGTTGAAGTTTATATACTGTGGCTAAAAGTAATAAAAGTACTAATATTGATATTGATTCACCCCCCCCCCCCTCTTAGTATTCCAACAAATATTTCCTATGGGGTCCACACCAAGACAACAAAATTGAAATTGATGCATACATGTAGAAACAAACATATATTTCTCCTCCACTCTCATAGACACCAATTTATCTTGATTCAATAGAGTAAGCTAGTGAACGAAGGATTATAGCTCAAACTTAATAAAAACACCAATATACACTCATATTCATATGAAATAGCCCTAACATGCATTAGAATGAATGCATTTCCCACTGTCCTTGGGACATGCCAAGTTTCCCAAGTGTGCATATCTTCAACATGCACTTCACAAGTCTTTATAGCATTGCCACACATTTGCACTACACATTGCATTGACTATATCCACAAAGTACTCCTTGATTTACAACCTTCATAGTAGTAGATTCACATGCAATACGCGTGGGAATGGGAAACATAACTCATCTCTCACACAAGCCACAACAACCTATTGATGAATCATTTCCCATTAGTTTTCCACCTATATCTACATTCTCCAAGCAATATATTACACTGGATTTGTAGATTGACTTGAGACTAAGAGAACAAAATAACTCGTAGCCACATAGGCATATATATCCAACCCATAATCAACATCGCAGAATAAAATCCATAAAACAAGGTGCGCACCATTTTGACTTGGGCATAATACAATCTGACATAGCAACATAAAGCCACCAATTTTCAGGCCTATTTTGTGAGAGAGACTTATCACCAGCCTACACATGGCTTTGATACCAAATGTAAATTTTACCGACGAGGGAGAAACACAATATAAGAATAACAAAACAACCGCATGCACACAATATTTTACAATGGGAACCCTTTACTGGGAAAACAAGCCTTAAAAAATATTGTTTAGTAGCCTTCGTCAATCCAGCCAAGTTGACCATAGAATACATTACTTGAGACATTTTACGATGGAAAATATGCTTCGTCACATCAATACCATGGGTGAATAACATGGGCTTATAAACTACCTATGATAAACCCATAACTGACCCACCCTTGACCGAGTCAACCGTGTTAAGATTAACTTAACAATGCGACCTTGAATCATCTCCAAACAAGAAAGAAAGAAATATAACAATACACTAGACCATTATAAAATAAACAAGACCATTATTTATTAGTTTTATTTATTTATTTATTTATTCCCAGGTAACATATCCTGAGGAAAACCCCCAAGCACTTCCCCTCATTCTGAGGATGGTACCTAACCTAGACTCTTTAGGGAAAAAGGCCAAGGCAACAATAAGGCTCAAAGTTGTTACAACAATATACTCAATATGAGCTCAAAATGTCACTTATGGGAATAGAACTTGGGTGGGGAGGATAACGCTCCATCCCAAAACCACTCAAGTTAGACCCAATTGACAAACATGACCATTATATGATTGAAATGAGAAATTTACAAAACATGTACATCATCTCCACATCTTTTAATTTGGTTGTGGTATCTTGTATAAAAGACACTATCCAAAACATACCAACAAAAATGGAGTTTGTGAATCTATTGTGTGCTTGCTTTTATTTGTATTGCATCAAGAAAAGTAAGGTGTGTTCTACAATGAAACATGGATGAGATGTGTAATGTAACACAACACTCGTACATTAAAATGAATAACATTGATATCCATAATAAATGAAAGAAAAATTGAAGTTGATAATGTATAAGTTAACCAAAAAAAACCTAGCATAAATCCATCTTAATTGGAATTTTTAATCACCAAAAGATTTGCACCTTGATTTCTTTTTGGTCCCTCTTAGAACTTGATAAATCCATGTTAAAATATATTTACATTGATAAAATATAACAATCAACCTCTAACTTAAGTCAAAGTTAAATTGCAAAACTATCTCCACAACACCAACTAATAATCAATGTCTTTACCAATTTCATCAATTAATCACTTCGAATTATAAAATGCAAAATCTATACCACTATAAGTATCATATTTTATCCTAATTCTTTTGCTCAAAGGGATAATTTTATATGATTCGTTTAGCTAATTCAATAACAACGTGTCAAGTGGTTTATTCAAACCTATGACAATGACATTCATGGAAGCTGAGTCATAGTGTATGATTTAATTATTAAATATTTCATGTAGAGAATTTGACAAAAGACTTTTTTTTTTCTTCTGAAAAATCTATCTTATATGTATAGAAAAATATTTACAAAAAATTGTATAAAAATGATGGAATGGTATATATAGAGGTGATTATATCCTCTTCCTCAGAGCAACAAACACTAAAAGAAAGTCAGAATACTCTGTTGGGTCCAAAGAGTTGGCATTTTTTAATCAGTAGAGCTCCTTTAGTTGGAAGTTGATGGCAAACTTCATCTTTCCACATAGAACAAAAGGAAGACAATGAGCTAACCTCACGAGAAACAACCTTACATTTAATCTACCACATAATAAATAGAGTTGAGATCCCCAAACAATGCAAGAGCCTTGCAAGTGTAGGGCTAGCATGAGTGCACCAATCACTAAATAAAGCAGACCACTAGTGAACACTACTCTGAAGCACCTGTGAGCATTGATCCTCGAGAAACATACACCACTGCTTGGTAAATTGACACTCCCAAAAAATGTGGTTCACTGTCTTTGATCTTCGACAAACATGACATAGGTCATTAGAAAGCCCACTCTTGCCTTGCATGGTCTTCGAAAAATCCCTTGATAAATCACCAACCATGCAAAAACTCTCAACTTAAAACATTGTGCAATTGATGAATCCATCTATCCTTCGACTCCTTGGATATCAGGCGAGCATTTGGGAACGAGGATAATGGATGCCTTTGATGAATGACAAAATACAAACAATGAAAGCCACACTGTTGAAGCAACAGGCCAAAACACCAACTCCAATCTCTCAAAAAATGCCCAGGCATTCCAATGTTCAACTTATACAACTCAGTCTTCAAGAGAAGCCTCGTAACCCATAATCAAAGGACGATCAGAAGCAAGGAGACTATACTCTTGAGCAAGAACACACCACTCCCAAGAATGAGAGATTGAATCCTGTCATCCCAAAGAAATATGCCCTTCCCAGTCAATATACAAGACAAAAAATGGAGTAGCTCCACCACACATGAATATTGAAATCTCCAACTCCAAATAGGGAGACAACAAGCTAAATCCCAACCAGTCCTTCTACCCTCCCATTGCAAATGAACCAAACCAAGAACTGTCAAGTGATGCAGATGCTCTGAAAGGTGAGTGATGAAAGAGATGAGGAGATGAGATGATATCACAAAGTTCAAAAGTGATCCGTAAACGAGGGACTCGTAGTCCACTCGCTTCACCAACATAGATACTATGAAGAATTAAAGTCTTGGTCTCTATTCTCAGTCTTACATAGAGATTTTTGTCTTCAGAAAGGTTACTAAGCCTCTATTCTTGATGAAAGTCTAAGTGCAAGATCCTCTATAAACCTCTCTATTCACTATCCTTCAATAGGCATGCGAGGATGGTATATTGGTTGGCTCCAAGGCTTAGTTGTTTGGTTGTATTATGCAGAGACCTCGCCCTCTGAATGGCTACAAGGACTCTATTGTTGGTGTAGCCTACACATGACAATCAACTAACAACGACTATAATAAATGAGATACTAAGTGTGCAATACAACCCAACCACATCAAGAAATCCAATGAATGCCTTCAACAACTCCTAGTATGGATCAAAGCTATCATAATCTAAAACTTGGAGGAAGTTTGCAATGCACACAAGCTTAATCAAAGTGGTACCAAGGTAGACAAGAGCCAATAATGTTGTAATTTTCTCTTCCACCACAACTCACTGCAACTTGCAATACGTAGATGAAATGTGAACAATTGTTCTACAAATAAAAAGAAAGAAGAACATCTCTAGCTTCAAACTATCAATAGTTGCATTTAAGAATATAAAGAGACAATGTTGGGAGCTTCTTCCAATTATGATACACAAGGATTCTATAGAACATGGCAAAGTGTTTAGAAGATCTTATAGAACCCAATGGATGAGGCTTTGAATTCAATACCTTTTACTGCAAATTCTACCCCTCAATGTAAAACCCTGCCACCCTGCTAGGCACAACTATTCTCTGCTACAATCAATGGACAACACCACTCACACGAAATAACATCCATGCCTCTCATGAACCTTATTCAATATTCATTGAACTCAACTTTGGAATACCAAAGCAACTTTTATTCTTTGAAAGCAAGGATCATGTTTTACACAATAGTTGAAATTGGAAGCTTAAGAGTTGAAATAGATGCAATAGCTTTCCTTCCAAAGACAAAATGCCAAAAATTGATCTATGCCTTTTAACTGATAGACAAGGCGATTGGAGCCATGATCATTGTAGAAATTTAATGACGAAATCAGTTTAGACAAATTCTGTCATACACTTAGCAACCTAAAGATAATTGTATTAAATGAACTCTGAAAGGTATTAAACCCACATTCAGAAAATACCATAAGCAGAAATACACATTGCTAAGCACTTTTGCAGCAGAAAAATAACAATGAACATCAATCACAAATCCATGTAAAACTCAAAAATTTAGGCAATCAACCACAGAAAACCCCAATGCGGAGAAACCCAATGAGAGAGATATTTTTATTAGCTTCAGGAAAGTTATATTAGCAACAAAATACAATTTCTAGCAAGGGAAAATTTCACTTGCAACACCCAACAGTCCCCACAAATTCTGCCTTGAATTTCATGTCAAATCCATATTGTTGTACGACTCCCTTTACTGTACAACACCTCGAAAATTGTGCCCACATCTAGTTGTATAGACATAACAGTAAAACCCATTCTGTAACAAAGAATACTCCAACAACCTCGAATTTCGTGCCAACAAAATGCCTAGAAAAACATGCCCTTCTTCCTTGCTATACAGACTGTACAGATCCGTACAGTACGATCTCCAACAACAACAAAGAACACAAAAAATTCACACATAAAATCTCCTTAGGAAATGCGCCTACCTTGCTACCTTTTCCTCTTCAAGCTCTCTCTCTCTCTCTCTCTCTCTCAATCTTCTTCTTCACTTGTCTTGCACACTACCCTAGGCATTCTCTTATAATCTGAAAGTAACCTTTCACCTTCCAAGTGTCTTTTAACCTTCCCCGTCCCTAAATCCAATGGCCAAGATCTAATATTGCCTTTACATGATCAAGGGACACGATTCATTCCCTCCAAAATAAATCACTTAAAATATTAAAGTACAAATTCACTTTATAACATAAGTGCACTTTATGAAATAAAGTCACTTTAATATTAGAAGGTACACTTAATAAAAAATCATTTTAATAAAAGAACCACTTTATTACAATTTTATAAAAACCCATTACAAAGTCAAGTGCCTAGTAGTGTAAATACAAGTTCACTTCCGCATACAAGAAAAAACATGGAGAGTACCTCCTGAGCTATAAAAGCTAACACTCCCTCTTAGCAAGGGATGTACTCGCTGTCATCACCATTATCCGGTCCCATCACACTATTCGCAGTAGGAGATCTCTCTAAACCTGGAGCTAACCTCAACACGTGCACACAACTCGAACTTGAAGACCTCCTCCTAGCAACCTCTTTGAACCCTGAGCTCCTAGGAGAATCCACTCCACCATAAGCTTCTGTTCGATCACACCAGCTGAGCCTCCTGCTGGTCATCAGAAGAGACTCCCTCTCTTCCCCTAGAATGCAAGACTGAATCCTTGGGCCCACTGTAGTCTCATGAGCCTCGTGCTCCTCATTCGACTCTAAATCATACCCTCTAGGTTATCCTCGCAGCTTGTACAACCTATCCATCTGATCACCAATCAATTGTGGTTCAACCGGATCCACTCCCTCCTTGTAGTTAAATACATGTTCCCTCTTGAACAATGTAGAATATCCAACATCTTCCAAGGATGAGACCGAGAACAGGTTAACCCTCAACCCCAGAACAAACAAAACTCCATCAACCTCCAGGAGTCCTCCATACTCAAGACAAAATCTAACCCTTCCAACTCCATGTACAACTCGTGTCATACCTCTTTCATTCACCACCATTCGGTTAGGACCTATCTCTGTGATAATAAGGAATACATGCCATATTCCTGTCATGTGACAAGAGGCTCCACTATCAACAATCCAACTGCTATCACCCACAAATCCAACACTACTGACACTCAATACTAGACTGACCAAAGAAAATTCCATATCAAACTTGGATGAAAAGTCCTCCATAGTTGTTGTTGCTGCTCTATCATGCCCCTCCTATTCTTTCCTCTTCTTCTTCTTCTCGGGACACTGAGAAGCAAGGTGCCCCAACCGGTTACTACAGTAACATATGACTTTACTCAAGTCCCTCCCAGAATTTCCTTTCTTCTTCCCCTTGCCCTTTGCTGTAAGAGAAACATTCTCATCAACTCTATCTTCGTTCTGTCCACTACTATGAGACCCCATTCGGATCTCCTCCCGAGTGAAGTCGTTCCACAGTCTACTCCAATCTGGAAAATTCTCTCAACCCACCACACACTTCACAAAGAAATCCCACTCCTTTGCGAAACCTTTCAAGGCTATCCTTCCTAGCTCTGATTATGAGATGACCTCCCCTACTGCAACTAACTTGTCCTTAACCTAAGCTACCTGGGTAAGATAGGATGTAACACCCTCACCCATAGCCATCTTCGTGTCATGTCGTTTATCCTTCAAGGCCATCTTCTGATTTTCATTCTTAGCCTCATACAATTTTTTCAATTTATCCCACATCTATTTGGTTGTCTTCTTCTCAGCCAAATGTGGAATGAGTGGGTCCTTTACTCCATCCAAAATGATCCTCTGTGCTTTGGCCTCCTTTACCTCATGCAAATCCAAGGCAATAGGATCTATTGTGGGAGATACAACAACAGTGCTGACATAACTCCAAATCTTGTTCTCCTTGAGAACATATGATATTCAGACCTTCCACTATAAGTAGTTGGAAATGCCTTCCAACCTATCCTCATATCTAATGTATGCAATCATTTCCCTGTCAACTATTCAAAGAAAAACAACCAATAGATTTCCCCCTTCAATTCTTGCCCAAAAATAACACCGCTCACTGTAATTGAGAGCCCAAGCTCTGATACAGTGTAGAAATTTAATGACAAAATCGGTTTAGATAAATTTTGTCATAGACTTAGCAACCTAAAGATATATGTCTTAAATGAACTCTAAAATGTATTAAACCCACATTCAAAAAATACGATAAGCAGAAATACACATTGCTAAACACTTTTGCAGTGGAAAAATAATAATGAACAATAGTCACAAATCCATGTAAAACTCAGAAATTTAGGCAACCAACTAGGGAAAACCCCAATGTGGGGGAACCCAATGAGAGAGGTCTTTTTATCAGCTTTAGGAAAGTTATATCAGTAGTAAAATAGAATTTCCAGCAAGGGAAAACTTCACTTACAAAACCCAACAGTCCCCACAAATCCTGCCTTGAATTTTGTGCCAAATCCGTACTGTTGTATGACTCCCTTTACTGTACAATACCTCAAAAATTGTGCCCACAGTAAGCTATATGGACAGAACAATTCAACCCCTTATGCAACAAAGAATACTCCAACAACCTCGAATTTTGTGCCAACAAAATGCCTAGAAAAACGTGCCCTTCTTCCTTGTTATACATACTATACGAATTGTATGGATCCATACAGTACGACCTCCAACAACAACAAAGAACACAACAACTTCACACATAAAATCTCCTTGGGAAATGTGCCCAATCTCCCTTGGGAAATGCATCCAGCTTGCTGCCCTTTCCTCTTCAAGCTGTCTCACTCTCAATCTCTCTCAATCTTCTTCTTCACTTGTCTTGCACACTACCCTAGGCATTCTCTTGTAATCTGAAAGTGACCTTTCACCTTCCAAGTGTCTTTTCAGATTCCCCATCGTTAAATCCAATGGCCAAGATCTAATCTTGCCGTTACATGATCAAGGAACATGATTCATTCCCTCCAAAATAAATCACTTAAAATATTAAAGTACAAATTCATTTTATAACATAAGTGCACTTTATGAAATAATGTCACTTTAATATTATAAGGTACACTTAATAAAAAGTGACTTTAATAAAAAAACCACTTTATTACAATTTTATAAAAACCCATTACAAAATCAAGTGCCTAGTAGTGTAAATACAAGGTCACTTCCGCATATAAGACAAAACATGCGGAGTACCTCCCGAGCTATAAAAGCTAACAATCATCATCTCATATTTGTTTTTTAGAGGCAAGTTTCAAACTAGATACGCCAAGAGGCCACATAATTTATCACCATTCTTTTACTATTTTCAAGTTAAGTTCCCTCTTACACAAATCTAATTGCACTTTCTGCATAAACAATTAAGTATAACTTAAACAATTTTAATATGGGATGATGACGGTGATACAACACTTCGAGATTGACAAAGGAGAAAGCAACATGCAAACAAAGTAATGGAAGAAGAAAGAAACACACAATCACATATAGACAACCAATCATTCAACCCTAGGGAGCAAGGGTCTACCCAAACACAACATGTGCAACTGATATGGTTTCCATACAAAAACGTACGATCTGTTTATGACCTCCCACAAGCTACACACAATTTAGAACTGTAAATTAATGCTAAGGGAGGTGTGTATGGCCTTAGCAAGAGCCAATTCTTTTCCCTAATTCGCCAACAATGAGGAAATTGCTCAGAAACAATGCCAACTGTCTAAGGAGGACTGTAATGCTGAACATAAGGGACATAATTAGAAATGTAGAGAGATAATAGCAACACTCAAGTCATGGTAACCATATATCTCATAATTTAGAGTAAATCGTGCAATGGACACTACAAAGCTACTAGTGTTCTTTAGTTGCACATGGAGAATGGAACTATAAAGGAAACCCACAAAACTACAACAAAGGTTGGATTCTCACACCCATAAGATAACCAAGCAACAAGTTAATATGAATAAGATTCGTATCAAACACATATGAGAGATTCATGCAATAATAAACACAACAATCAATCACAATGAACTAATTTTTTTGTTACCTTGGAAACCCAAATGGGAAAACTAGCTTCGAATGGTTGCTCAACTTTCATTTCGACAATCTCTGGTTATAATGTTGTTCATACTCTTTGTGCATCCTCACCTCCTTGGCCAAAAGACCCTTAGAGAGTGAAACTCTAAGAGGAAATAGGGAGAGTTAGGGTAATGGGAAGGCCAACATGTTGACCTTTCATTTCCCATTCCTCAACATATTCTCTCCTATTTTATTTTTTATTTTTAGTTAATCCATTTTTTCCTTCTCATTTTGTGTTATTCCACTTTTACATTTGCATTATTTTTTTTTTCCAATTTACTTAGCCTTCATTAATCATCGAATTGGATTGCAAGTACCAATTCTTACAACCATTCGTTGATTCATATCCATTATGGATTAGAAAGCCACCCAAACTCTACCCGAATGTTGTGCTGAAAGCACCCAATGATGAAACAAGATTTGCGAAGGAGTTGAACCTTAAAGACACCACACCATCCACTTCATCGCTAGAATACTCTCTTAAGTGGCAACATCAATCAAACCAAGCCTCAAACTATTCTTATTTTTTGATAGACATTCATGGAAGATGAGTCATAATGCATGATTTAACTATTAAATATTCATTCAATGAATTTCAAAAAACACTACTCTTTTTTTTTTTTTATAGTTTACACTACTCTTTTTTTATAGTTTTTTTTGAATTAATGTTTTATGTAAATTTCAATAATGTTTTATAATTTATAATTAGTGTGAATGTTCATTGTGGATGTTGAGTATAAACATGGGTTTTTTTTCCTTTATTACGAAGGTGGTAAATCCTATCATAACTAGCTCTCAATAAGTGGTGAGGACGACTCATCAACATTATTTAAGGAAAACCACACTACTTGAAATAACCCATCGGTGGTATGTAAGGAGACAAACTTTCACTTTTGCTAGATGCCTAGGTCTTGGGTTGGTAACTTGTTTCCTTAAATCCAAGGAAGATGAGATCTTAGCCAATCGAAAACAATTTTAGGTCTTACTATAGGACCAAAAAAATGGTCAACCAAAATGATAGTTACAAGAAAACTAATATCCACTGTAGTAATTGCTAAAGCTACCTCTAGTGAATTCATGTAGTTTTAAGTAGCATTTAACCTTAATCCCAATACATGAAACCAAATCCTACCTTATCCCTAACCTAATTACAATTTAAACTCTTAAAAAAAAAATACTATAAATTGGACTTATAAAATATAAAATATAATAATTAAAATATATTATAATTTTTTAATTATAATAAAATATTAAAATTAATTAAAATAATAATAAAAAAATTAATGTATATGTCATCCGCTACTAAATTCAATTCACAATGAGAATCCTACATGTACTAAATTCAATACAATTCACAATGAGAACCCTCCATCTAAGATGATCTATGATGCTTTACATAAGATATCTATTTTCATTGTAACGGATATTTCACTCTCTTTCTGTAAAACCAATTATTATCTTCACCATTAAACTTCCCAGTCTGATGACAGACAGCGTGAAACTTCCACGCCGTTGCGTCTTTTTGTTATTTTTCAGTTCTGTCGTTGCAGTATCTTGAATATTAAATGTGAGCAATACAGATATATATGCCCAAGCTATCAGTTTTTCAAAGTAATATATATAAAACAGCGGGAAAAGAGGCTTATGCATTTCCCCAACTCAGAAAGCTCAAGGTGTGTTCTGTGCTGCTATCTAGTCCTTAGCTTTTAAGGGTCATTTGTTCATATACTTGGGTGTTTTTAATTATTTTGAATCTGTGAGTTTTGATGACTCTTTTGCCGGAAGATGTAATTTTAAGTGGAAAATATTATGCAGGAAGGATTGGAGCTTAATGGGGTTTTTCTTATAGGATGATTTGTTTGATTTCGCAGTTTCTGAGAAATAGCTTTGAAAGGGGAAACAAACAAACATGGCGCCATCTGTAAAGAGGAGGTCCAAATCAGCTGTCAACGGTGATGAAGTGGCCGATGACGTGGCGGGGTTAAAATTTCAGTCCAAACTTTCAGGTCAGTTTACATGTATTTCTAATTGTTTGAATGTTCCCTGTTGCCCTTTTGGCTCATAAATTTCAATATACCTTTTTTTCAATAAGCTTATTGGTTTCCATTCTGGCTACATTTTGTTCCATTGGATCCTGATGGTTTTAACAACGTCCTTTCATTAGCTAAATTTTTTGTAAGATGATCCGTGTATTGGCATTGTAGTCACCATTTTTTATTTCTTGCTTTTCAGTTTCATTCAAAAAAATGGAGTTAAAAATCCATTGTTATATTCGAGGAATCATCGAGTGCATGGATCTGAAAATTAAGACACCTTCAAGATGAAACAGAGATCCAAGAACAAAAGTTTAAAATCAATAATAATTAATTAGTCGGAAAAAGGCTCACTGTTTACTCCGATGAACAGACTTACATTACCTCAGATCAGAATTTTTGTGGTTCTCCCTACACTGTTCTTTTCCGTTTGCGGGAACCCCAAATATATATTGGCTTCCCACCAAATACAGCTTTATGCTAACTTCCGTGTACTTCGTCGGTGATAAGTAGATACAATTTGTTGCAAGGGGTGGCTGCTGTGGGTTGGAATTTCAAACAGGTAAAGACCGTCAAATTTGCCGGTTTCAACTACTCTAATGCCCGTTCTGCCCGTTTTAAGAAAGGAGGTTGATGGTTACACGGAAGTTTTAACAGTATTTGACAGGCAAATTGGCCCGTGACGGGCAATTTGCCTGTCAAATTCCATCCCGGAAGGGGTCTAATGGCTAGTTGAACTTACTCTTTATACTAAGAATGTTACTCTTTATACTAGTCGAAATAACCCACTCTGTTACGGATAATATATATATATTTTTTATACTAGGGAATCGGCAACTCGCGGTTCTCGTACTCGCGTGACATGGGGTTGATCCGCGTCGGCTACCACTATAACCCCAGGTGCTCCACGCAGCCTGTCTGTTATGGATAATATTATTTGGGAGCGTTTTTTTTATTTTCTTAGCATAAAGTTTTAAGTTTTTCTTTCCAAAGAAACTATAGTGGGAAACTCTCAGGCACTTCCTTGCATTTTGTCAGCTTTCTAGTTATTCCAAAAGCGTTTGCACCATGTTTGGGGGTGTTTCATGAGACTTGGGGTACATGGTGTATATGTTCAACCCCTAGATGATTTGTGATGGATTAGCACATCGGAGATGGTTCATGATGGATTCGCACATTAGAGATGGTTTACTCAGTGGTTGTTTAACTTCAGTTGGGAGCTTGCTTGGCAGTGTTCCCTAGGATGCTGGAGTTCTCTTGGAAACGTCAGTGATGTCCTTCATGATGGCCACATGGAGAGGGTTGCTTGCTTGGAGAACACCCTACTTAGGAGGAGGAACATTTTGCATCTTGGAGGAGAGTACCAAGCCTTAGAAAGCACAGGGTAGCTTGGATTCCTGTATGGAGGCTTGGAGTTGGCCAGGGGATGCCCAGGTTGTGATAGTGTTCGTGTAGGAGGAGTGGACCCAATGGAGTACATGTCTTATGAGGATTGATGGAGTCTTTGGAGGCTTGTAAGAAGAGCATTGGAGACACCTCGTAGAGGGCCCTTACATTTGGAGCCTTGCTTGTGGATGACATCACCTTGGAGTTTGACATGTGTACCCTTGGAGTGTAGCGCTTCACATCTGTGAGCCTATATGTGTTATTGTAGGTTGCTTGTAAGGAAATTGATCCACATAGGTGTTGTCGGCCTCCCTTAACTCTGACATATATATAGATGAAGGAGAGAGTCCTTTCATATCCTAACATCATAGCTTATTTATACTTATCACACTAGTGTTAGAGATGTGATCAAGTGGAGCACACTACTCTTCTCTCTCTCTTGGATATTCTAATGCATTTGGTTTCTCTTTCTCTCTCTTGGAATCTCTAGGGTTTCATGATCTTGTTGGAGCATATTGAAGTTGTACTTGGAGAAGTGAAGTGATCGAGTGGAGTGCATTAGTCTTCTCTCTCTCTTTTGGATGTTCTTATGTACTTGGTTTCTCTCTCTTGGAGTTGTCAGGGTTTCATGATCTTGTTGGAACATCTTGAAGTCTAGTGTTAGGGTTCCATCCCTTTGAGATTTGGAGTTTAGGGTTTTGTGATGAAACCCTAAGTTATACTTGGAGAAGTGAAGAAGAAGAGGAGACATCTTGCCTTGGAGGACTTGCTTGAGTGATTCATGCTTGTTGGATCTCCTTGGTTGAGCTAGGGTTTTCTTGGTTTTCCCTAGCTAGGGTTTTTCGAGTGCTAGTGGAGCGTACTAGCCTTGTGATGAGGCTATGGTATGTACATGTACATGTACATGAACTTGATCTTATGCATATTAATGAAGTTTTCAGCTGTCCGATACTTGTGTAAATTGCAGATTTGATTTTCAGACATCCATGCTCTTCATGATTTGTAATTTCCAGCGATATCTATCTTGCTGATTTGATGTAAGGGGTGATTATGTTAAGTGATTTAACATTGTAATTGAAGAAGATAAGGGCTGTTTTGCTGCTGTTTTTACAGCTGCAAATGAGTGTTTTCAGATCTGGTTTATGCATGATAAGATTGCCTTAAAAGGCTGAAACTTATTGGAACACATTGGTATCTTTTCTCTTGGATTGCCTAGATGTTGGGGTTGTTAAGGATTGAAATATAGTCTGTTGCTGTTACTGTTTTAATTATATTTCATAACAGACCTAAGGCTGCAAATTCACAGGGTTAAGATCCGGGAAATCTCTAGGATAGAGGTGAAATTTCCGTTTTTCATTAATTGCTATTTGTCTAGAAATTTCAGCACATTTGCGGATGGTATCTAGAGCAAACCCATCGTCTCTGATTATGACACCTGACTGGGGAGGGACATGGAATAAGGCATGCAACAGAAGCAGCCTGCCCAGGGAATTGACCTCGAGACCTCCTGCATGAAGCTCAAAGAACTCAACCACTTGAACTAGCCCACTAGGCTTCTTAGCATAAAGACTTATTAATGCATGCTCACATTAATGGCAACTGTTATGCATACTTGCCTTAATGCCCCTCACTCATGAGATATTTTGTAACTTCACCTACATTTAGTGTTTAGTAATTCCAACTCATAAGTGTTACTCATTGAGGATTGTAATTTGTAACTCATCTTTTCAAAAAACGGATGGGGGCACTAGCTATAAAATGATTCTTAGGCATTAGAGTAGGGTTCTTTTGTTAACTGTGCTATTTTTGGTAGTCTGGAAGAGATTATTTGGGCCAAGAGCAGCATCCATACTGCCTTGGATTTGGCTTGAGTTGGCATCCATACATTCTCAGGAAAGTTTCAAACTTTATGTGCTGAGGATTTTGAGCACTCAGGCGTTGTTACTCATAGCTGCTGTTGTGTTTTTTTTTTCTGCTGCATGCTATAGAATCTGCTATCAAATTTACTATTGGAAAATTATTTGAATCTGTTCAGTGCTGAATCTACTGATTTCTATGATTATTACTGTGTTTTTTTGTTTCTGTTGTTAGCTGCAATTAGTAATTATTACTTTTCAGTTTTTGTTTTTAACATCAGATTTCTAGTTTTGGCTCATGATAAAGAATCATGGAGGTATGCACAATGGAAAACTCAAGATATCGGAGCTGCAAATTATACTCATGACTGATTCATTTTCTGATAATGCATTTTCATCCTTATATGATTGCTATAGCAACTTGCCAAAAACTTATAAATTATGTGATCTCATTGATAAGAAGATGTTTATTAGTCAGGATGTTATTTTTGATTAACTTGCAGATGCAACAACAAAGAAGATTGGTAACAAAGACAACAATGGTACTGAGTTTCTAGTAGATTCTTTGGAAGTTGTTACAGGAAAGCCAATGATCACCTATATAAGGAGAGAGAAGGAAATTGCAAAAGAGAAGCAAGAGGAGGGAATTCAACATGAGGAAGAAGCAATTGAGGTTTTGTTACCCCCTAGATTTTCACCCTTGAAAATCTTGAGGGTTAAGAGCCAACATTCAGCACTTTCGTTGGTGTTGCCGCCTTATACATACTTGGGCTATCGTGGAAGAAATCTTCAATCCACTTAGTGTGTCCTTGGGGGCAAGTCTCTAGTCAAGGTGCTATCACCTGATCTTCAACTCCTCCGTCTAGGCCAACTTGTAGCAAAGCCAAGGGGGGTAGTCCCTAACAAAAATACTAAGGCTCTTTAAACTAAAATAAGCAAAAGAACTACTTCTAGGAGTTTATTGCAAATAAAACATACACTTTCAACATTTATCATTCATCAGACGAGATACTCATATAAATCATTTGTCCATAAGATTGCATTCATAAACCAAGTAGGATACAAGTTCTGCGAGATTGATAAATTCGTTAGACAATCACATATGAATGAAATAAATTGCTCACATACATAAAGATAAATCCATAGTACCAGTGCCTTAAAGGTATCGTGGGCAGTTGTTGATCGCGTGTTTTATTAAGGCAAATTAAAGGTAGAATAATGAGAGATTGTGTGGCCTCTTTAGAGGCTACCTCTTTGTTTGAAAACTTGCAGAGAACTTACTGAAGCCCCAGGGCCTCACCAGTGAGTTCACTGAGGGTGCCAGATGTCCAACACGGGGAGAACCTAGATCTCAAAGTTCCCGTCTGACTTCACACACTCCCCTTAGGCGTTTTCCCGCGCATTAAGGTAGCAACTATTGAGATTTCCCTAATTAAACTACTCCGCACAAACAATTCCGGTTCTGATGAATCCCAGGATCGAGCTACGCTCGCAAGGGTTCAGAGCATACACTGGTAATTGCGGGGAAGGTTTATTTTAACTTTGCAAAAAGGAAATAAACTTTGAAAATTGCTTGAAACTGAAAATAAAACTTTGCAAGAAACTTAAAACTGAAAATAAAACTTTTCACGAATTTATTGTTGGTAGCAGAAAGCAAAATCTAAGCTAATCATGCATAAAGATTGAAATTTACTTTTAATCTTAGGTGCATGCAAGATTTGAGTGCTGTGTATGTTTAATTTCCTTATGCTTGTGTGTGTTTGTGAGATCATATAATAAGACTTGCAAGGAAATAAAACAAAGACAAATGCACAACACGCCAATCCCCCTAATGGGGATGAAGAAACTGGGCTCCAAGGGCCCGCTTTTATTAATCCTATTACAACGAGAACTGAGTTCTCTTTTCTCTCTTTGAACCTTTAGACCCTTATAGAATGGATCAAACTAAAGCAAATTATTACAAAATACTCTCTTAAGGTCCTGGGCTCAAATTTCTTCACTTTAGCCTCAATTTCGTCAGAGTTTCCCCTTGCTTTTTTGATGGACCTGCTAAAAACCAACAAAGAAAGTGATTAGAATATGATAAAAAACACTTTAAAAGACTAAATTAAAACTTGGAAAACTTGACCAAAATTTTCAGAATTTTTTCCTTAAGCAAAAATGTAATTTTTGGAGACTTTTCGATGCTTTGAATGAACCTAAACTAAGCTCTTTTAGGTGTTTCTGTTTGCTGTCCCAAAACAACAAGCATAAAACAACTAATTAGCTTGATCTACAATGTAAAAGAAAACAACTTTCTAGCTTAAGATTTAGATAAAAAATTATAGAAAATTGCAACCAAACTAGCTTAGATCTACTCTTTTAAATGGGAAAGTATTGAAACTAGATCTAAGACTTTATGCATGCAACAATAGATGCTAAAATTTATCTTTCAAAACACATCTAATTGACATGCAAGCAAATAAAGAGAGAGGAAGAAGAAATTTTATGATTTTCGGAGCCTTCGCTTGAGTGTGGTACTCTTTGGGCTATGGGGTTCCTTTGGTGTGAGGAAGAGGGAGGATGTCTTCTTTCGAACTCTTGGACAAACTCTAGATGCAAACTTGCTCCTTTGCTTCTCCAAGAACTGGATCCTACATGCTACAAATAACACTTGCAAATACCTATAAACTTGGTGTTTCCTACACAAGAAACCTCAATTGCACATTAGTTTAAACAAAAACAAGATATGCAATATAAGCATTCAAATCTAGATAAGCAAATGGATTAGAAAGAAAACAAGCTAAAGAATCCACTCCAATAAGATAACATTATCCCTATGATTAGCTAAATTACACAATGGAAATATGCAATAAATCAAAGCAACATCACCTCAAATTATGTCCAACATCCATCCACACATGAGCACCAAACATCGATAGATGACCTCCAAAGTCTTTTTATTCCAACATAGAAAGATATTACAACAATGAATAGCAAGGTCGCCCAAACTCCAACTAGCTAAAAGGAGAGGGGTCGCCTTCTATTTATTACAATCCGGGTGACAATTCCCAAGAGAGAAAGCACTAGTGCATGAGGAGATGCGCAAGTGATGAAGGAGTGGCGCATAGAGTAAAGGGGAGATGAAGTGAGGTGATGTGAGGTGGAGTGGAGTGATGTGAGGTGGAGCGGAATGGAATGAGAGTGAATAGGAGTGAGGTGGAGTGGAACTAGGGTGTGAGGGCGAGTGTCAACATAGGGATGTGCGCCATCTCTCCCTAATGCGCCACCTAGCAAAGGAGGGTCGAATCTAGCTTTGGGATCATCTCCCTTGTAGAACTCATAAAACAAGTCTCCTTCCTCTCTAGTGAACTCACCCAAGCTCTGAGTTCGCTAAAAACTGAGGAAAAACATGTCCCCCACATGTTTCCTAACTTTTAACATTTCTCCTAAAATTTAGGGAATTTAATTAAATGACCCTTTTTTGTCTTTTTCCGAGATAAATGCATTTTTGAGTGATTAAAATCACTTTTTTGCCTAGACAGAAGAGGAACAGGGGTCTAAAGGGTGCTCTGACTTAGAAAACGAGCACAAACATGGCATCTGACAATGACCGATGCCATATTTTTTACAATTTATTGAATTTACAATTAAAAATTTCCGTTTTGCGGGAAATTTATTATTTCACTAAAACATTAAAAAAAACCTATCGGGACCTAGCGCAATTTCCATATGACTCAATAGACATGACCTAGCATGAACTCATATACATTTAGACACTAGACATTGGTTATACCATGCCAAGGCCTAACCACCAGCACATACTC
>JASDQU010214717.1:7397-18392 GCA_032191745.1 Picea mariana | reverse complement strand
AAAATAAAAAATGGTTTGTACAATGGAAAGTGTGACTTCAGGTCTCTACTGAGGCGGTGAATAATGCTTTAGCATTCTTCCATTTACAGGTCCTCCTGGCAGATCTGTCCCATCAATGTTGTTTAGCAAGAAAGCGTTATTTCCTCTGAATGCTTGAATCATGTATGGTCCCTTCCACAGACTATCGAATTTACCATTCTTTCCCTTGTCTTCATTTCGGGAATCCCATCTCAGCACCAAATCTCCTATCCCAAAATCATCTTCCTTGGTTCTTTTGTCAAAAATCTTCTTAATGATTTGTTGGACTACCTGGGTCTTGTTGTATACTTCTTCCCCAGACTGCTGCAAATGGATCATCTGGTTTATCCTTCTTTGGGAGTCATTTGGCTCAGCTTGCATGTCTTGGAGCAATTTCATGACAGGGACTCCTAAGGAAGTGGGAAAGACTGCTTCTGTGCCATAGACCAACTGAGATGGTGACATACTGATTGACCTTTTAGTGGTCAGTCTGTTGGCCCATAGTGCGAAAACCAACTTGTTATACCACGACTTCTTGTTTTCCTGCAAAGTTTTCTTGATGATGTTTACCAGAGTTTTATTTGATGATTTCGCCAGCCCATTTCCCTGAGGGTAGTAAGCTGTGGAATGTCCCAAACTAATATGGTATTGGTTGCAGAAATCTATGAGTTTATTTGATCGAAAAGAAACTACATTGTCAGTTATAATCTTTCTAGGACATCCAAAGCGAGACAAGATATTATTTTCAAGAAATTTAATAGTGACAGAATTTGTGGCTTGCCTACTTGGTACTGCTTCGATCCATTTTGTAAAATAATCCATGGCAGTAAGAATCCACCTGTGCTGGCCCGAAGAAGGAGGATGTATTTCTCCGATGAAGTCTAATCCCCATTGCTGGAAAGGGGCTTCAACGGAGATCGGTTTCATGGGTAGAGGAAGAATTTTCCTTTTTCCTTCAAACAACTGACATTGATGACATGAAGTCACTTTGTGATGCACATCGACGAATAGAGTAGGCCAATAGAATCTAGCTCTGAGGATTTTGTTGGTCGTGACCTTCCAGCTCAGATGACCACCACAGTCTCCTGCATGAAACTCCTACAGTACTTTGTCATCGTCATCCTTCAATAGACAATTTAACAAAATACCTCCAGGATCTTTCCAATACAGATTGCCTTCTAGAATACAAAATTTTAATGCTTTCAGTTTCAAAAACCTAGATTTAGTCTTAGTCAGACCAGGGGGAGATTGTAAATTATGCAAAACAAATATTAGGTCTGCGTACCATGGAGAGTTGAGAAATACCTCTCTCACGCTTGGAGTCACCTGCTCACCCTGTTCATCTGCTGTAGCTAAGAAATTAATGTTAAGAGCATGGAAATTTGATTCAGCCATTAATTTTGCTAGACCTTGACCTTTAATCAGTTTCGTAGGCTTAATCTCTATGTCATACTCTAGAATGATAGCAATCCATTTCCCTCTTCGTCCATCCAGATTGTCCTGGGTTAAAATGTCTTTTACTACTGCATTCGAAACATATGCAATGGTGTGGGAATGGAGAATGTATACCCTAAAATATTTTATAGCTTTCACCAAGGCAAAAGCTTATTTTTCCATTATTTTATAATTCAAAGCAGCATCTCTTAAAGATTTACTGAAAAAGGCTATGGGTTGTTCATACCCTTCGCTATTTTTCTATAGTAATACTGCTGCAATGGTATGTTCAGAGGCGAAAAAAAAAAGATAGAAATCTTTGGTGAAATCAGGACTGATCAAGATTGGACCTGCGTGACTGCGAGTTTGAATTGTTCAAAAGACTTCTTGGAATCGGTGTTCCATTTTATTTTTGTGTCCTTTTTTAACATGTTTGTGATGTTTCTGAAAAGCTCAACCAGGTTGGGTATGACTCTCTGCAGAAAGTTTATTTTTTCGATGAAAGACTGTAACTCTTTGATGTTTCTTGGATGTTCTAATTTATGAATGGCCTCGATTCTGCTGGGGTCTATTTTAATTCTTTATTTGGAGATTATGTGCCCTAGCAGTTTACCTTCCTCTAATCTGAAAAGGCTCTTCTTAGGATTTAAAGAAATCCCAAATTTCCTGCATTTCTCAAAAACTCGTCTGAGATGTCGTAAGTGCTCATCGTCAGATTGGGAAAACATAGTTACATCGTCCAGATAGATGACAATAAATTTGTTGAGTTCTTCCACAAAAGCGATATCCATTGCCCTCTAGAATGTGTCCACGGCATTCATCAGCCCGAAAGGCATTTTCACATACATGAAAGTACCCCACGATGTTGTGAAAGCGGTTTTGTCTTAGTCATCTAGGTGAACGAGTACTTGATTATAACCCGAAAACCCATCCAGTAAAGAGATTCGACTGGATCCAACTACCCTTTGTAATATGTGGTCCATTTTTTGCAATGGGTAATTGTCCTTCAGAGAGACCTTATTCAGATTTCAGAAATCGATGCAGAGCCTAATTTCTCTAGATTTCTTTCGTGTTGGGACCAAATTTGAAACCCATTTGGAAAACCGTTACGGGACTATGATTTTAGCATCGTACATTTTTTTTATTTCTTTTTTTATCAGAGGAAGTAGCTTGGGATTGATTCTCCTAAGTTTCTATCTGAAAGGTTTTTAGTCTTTTTTTATTGGAATTCTATGTTGTATTATGCTAGTGTCATAAGCTTTCAAGTCCTCGTAACCCTAGGCAAATACGTCTAAATATTCTTTGAAAAGTTCAATGTATTTGAGTTTCTGCTCAGGGGGTAATGATTTGGAAAGTTTCACCATCCTAGGTTTCTCTTCCGTCCCTATATTACAATCTTCTACTTCTTGACCACTAGCTTCAATTTTCGATTTTTTAGCTACATCATTAAAATCAAATAAGTCCTCTAAAGGAACTAAACCCCTAGGTAAAACATTACTTCTCAAATGAAAAACATCAACTTCCATCTCATCATCACCTAACTCTCCTGAATCTATCTTATTTACACTATCATTTTCAAAATCAGATCTTTTTACATTTTCATCTTCATTTTCTAAGTCTATGTTTGTACACTTGAAATCATTTTTACATTGCAGAAAGTCTTCAATTTGATCATCATTACCAAATACCTACCAATATCTGATGTTGTCGAGAACACTCGATATGCACTTCACGTCTACCGTGTATGGGTGAGTGGAATGAAAAGGAATCTTGCATGTGGCTGCTGACATAGCTAACCCGCCTGCCAAAATATTTTCTCCCCTAGGCATCACCTGCAAATCAACTTCAGTGAAACATCTAAGGGCATCGAGAAAAACATTCCTATAAGATCTAAGACGAGGGTGTTTTGTTGCATACTCACCTTTAATTTGCTTGATTATTAATTCGGAATCACCTCTCACCATAATTTGTTTGGCACCAACCTTCTTTAGAAGTTTCAGACCGAGCATCAAGGCTTCATACTCGGCAATATTGTTAGTGTATTGGAAATTTAATTTGTAAGAATGGTTTTTCGAATACCTGGATCCGTGATTGTGCAACCAAACTCCTGCTCCAACTCCTTCTTTGCTCACAGCTCCATCAAATTCCATGCTCTAGAAATTGGCTGGAAATTCTTCAGTTATCACATTTTTCTGTCTTTTTGCCTCAACGACTTCTTAGCCTTCGTTCTGGACCAGATGTATCTTCTTCCAGATGAATGATTTGTTCTCCCGTATTGCCATCGTTGTATAAGATAAAGGAGTCCAGGTCAGAATGTGCAGAGTACAGAGGATAGTTATGTGGTTTTTCTTGGCTGCTAACCATCTACTTTATCAGTGTTTCTTTGTATAGTCTTCTCTGTTGACCAAAAACTGGGACAGTGGCATACGACATATCCAACTGCAAAGTACCTTTCAACTTGGCCCCCCAAGACTAGGACAACAACATACCATACTTTGGGGGAATTTCTGCAACCACAACATCCATGACCATTCTCTTCGCAGGAATCTGAACTAGGGTGATACATAGATCTTTGATTAAACCTATACATCTAACTTTACTGGAGTCAAAAGATTGCAAGTCCTTGTAAGTCCTGGTAACTTCAAGTCCCATTTTTTCCATCACTACTTTAGGCATCAGATTATGGGAAGCACCCGAATCTAGCATAGCATTATGCAAAATCAGGTCATGTATATTAAGGCTGATGTAAAAAGGAGCGACAGCACCATTGTCGGTCTGACCATCCACTTCAAGTCTGAACAAGAGTTCAGGTTGATCATCTATAAGGTTCATAGTATTTGAATGATTTGTTGATCCAAAAGTTAAGGCTTTCATACCTATATCAGGTTCAATGGTCAAAGCTTTAATCACCTATGAATGGTAAGCGTCTTTGCTCAAAAAATTAGAAAGGGGAATGGGAATTTTTACTTTGGCTAGTTCCCCTTCGAGGCTGAAAGGTGCAGGTGCTTTGCTTTGGCTCAACAATTCTGATTTTTCAACCATGATCTTCTGGCCAGAAGTATCCGGTGGGTTAATTGACGAAACCTCAGACTGCAATGATCTTTTCAAAATAGTAAGGTTTCTTTTTGCTGGAACTTCAGCATTACCCTTCTCAGGTTTCTTCTTGGCAGAAGGTTCAGGGGATTTTTGGGTTTCGACTATCTTGTTTGTTTCAGTCCCCTTTTTTGGAGAACTTTCGTCTGTCTTTTTACTTCACAGAATGTACTACCGGTGTACCTCCAAAATAACATTTTCAAATGCCTGTTGTTCGACGTCTTCATCTTCTTCACTTACCTTTGTTTGATTGAGAAGAAAAAGTTCTTGCTCTTCCTGGGTAAGGAAAATAGATTCGTTATCGTGAATTCCCATGAGGTTTATGTGAGTATCCTCCACTTGTTCAATTACTTCCTCTCCTTCATCGGCATAATTTTCTTGTAGGGGAGGTCTGATCTATTGATCAGGACCTCTCTGTTCCCTTTGATATCTAGGATCTCTCTGCGTGATTTGAGGAGGGTTTCTTCTAAAGTTAGGATTTCGAATTTGAGGAGCTGGTGGGTTTTCTCTAGGAGGGTTTCTTTCAGATACAGTAAGTCTCTCCATCATTCTTTCCATTTCTCTGGCCAAGGAATCCAATTTGGAATTAGAAGTTGATGTGGAAGGTTCCTCTTTGATTGTGACTCTCCTCTCTATCCTCTATCATGCCCTTTTTGCCAACAGGTTGGCCTCCACACTTATTGCACTTTTCTGCATGTCCTCCAGGGTGGTGGAGTTTCTTTCCCTTAATTGATATGACATATCGACGTCAAAAACATCAAGGAATTTTATCAATGTTAAACCTTGTGGAGGCTTGATATCGGCTGGAATTTCATTGTACATGTTATTGAAACGGGTGCAGTAATCTTGTATTGTCTCGCCTTGATTTCTTCTGATATTTTCGTATTCTGACAATATTTGGAGAGGGTTTTTCTTTACCTCCCAGCTGTCTAGAAAACTCCTTTGGAACGCGGTAAGGTCAAGGACTGAGCCAGCGCGTAAACCTTTATACCATTTCTTAACGTCGCATGTCAAACTTTGGGCAAACAATCTCATTTGAATGTATGCCTCATCTACTTCCGGTAGGTCAAAATAATCATTCATTTTATAAACGTGTTGTTGAGCACTCAAGGGTCCTGTTCCATCGAACTGTGGAAGTCTTGTTTGATAGTCCTGGGGCATAGCATGGAGAGGTGCGACCAACACCAAGGGAGCATATATGGCTGCCATGATAGGTGGAGGGGGCAGGACAATAACCTAGATGATAGATTGAGTGGTGATAGAAGACAAGGGTAAGGAGGGGCTAGCTGGCACAAAGTTAGTGGTTTGAGGTTTAGCAGTGGGAGATAGAACTTAAGGAGTCTGGGGTTGCAAGACGGTTGGGTGTAGGACAGTTTCAGCCACAAAGCTATCATATTTTGTTCTAAACAGGCTTTGTTCAAAAAAGATGTCAAAGTCAAGATCCTGAATGGAAACAAGCTCCTCTGGAAGAGAAAGGGACTTTCGAAGGGGATTATGTCTTACTGAACCTTCAACAATGATCTTTTTCCTAAGCAACTATTCTGGATTATCTGTTGCTATTGTAGGTTCTGGGTCAGGATGAGATCGAGTATAATCTCTTTTGGGAGCCAGATTTCTTTTTGATTTATATATATACTTTTTAGTTTTATGAGTCTGAAAATAATATGTACAGGTTTTTTAACAACCTCTAAACATTACTTCTTTCTCAGATTTGCAATATTTTAGAAGCAAGCTTTTCTTCTAGGGAAAAGAGGATGTGACGTTAAAAAATTTGTTCAGTTCTTTCCCCAGTGGAGTCACCACTATGTTAACACCTTGTAAATTTCCTAGAGGTTGTCAGGAAAGAAGAAATCTATGAGAGGTAACTTTATCCAACCACTTCGAAGCTGGGATCTAGCCCTACCAACTTTAGAGAGGGATCTATCTATATGATTTAGATATGTTTTAAATTTAAAATATTAGGCTAGGTAGATAAATAAGTTTCTTTTGTTGTTGTAGTGTTTTTCAGGTTGGCTGAGATAGTTTACACATGCATTGGGCTATGGGGTCCGTATCATAAGAATGAAATCCAAACTAGAAAACAACGAAACCTTTCACAAGGCAAGATAATATAATCACTGGATTCTTTTAGTAGAATAAATGAGGAATAGCAGAAAAAGGTGAGAAGGTCAGTTACAATAAAGAAGCAGTAAAGAATTTCTTTATCATAAAATCAGAAGATAAAACATAAAAATCTTTCAAAGTGTGAAACGGGGTATATGAAGATAAATCCTGCAACATTCATTACTTTCAAAGATTAGATTTAGCAAACATTGTGATAACTAAGAAAGAATAACATTAAACTTAGAAAGAAAAACATCACCAGTGAATACACGCAAGAATCCTGTCAAAATGCCTCTTTGTACTAATGGAAGATCTCTTGAAAAATATTACAGTCTGATAGCTCGCGGGGCGTAAAGATCAACCCTCAATACTTCAAAAAGTGAATCATTTATAACCCAACATTAGAAACGATCCTGTCATTAAAGATCAGGACGTGGTAAATCTATTTTTAGCCTAACTAACTTAACAATCTACAGAAATCTAGGAATTGTTTGATGATGTGTCGCAACTGCATGTTGTTTTCTGGTGAGTCGTTGGGGAGGCCTCTGCATGACCTCATCTGACTGGATAGATGACTGGGCTGGCACAACTCATCTACTACTCGAGCAGGTCACAAAGCGCTTCCCATCGAAGATGACTAGGAACACTGACTTTGAGTAGCCTTCGGTAGACTTCATCCATTTCTGTGTATTTGGTGAAAGTAGGCTTGGTGATGAAGATATACCGGATCTCATGCTGAATGCTGATGTCCAACTAAAGTACATCTAGGAATGCCTTTCCAGTGATGTTGCCTTGAATTCCTGAAAACTTTGAACTGTCCTTAGCCACATCGGCCAATCTCTTTTTGTAGTCTGGGAGTGTCATCAGTTTGTCGTTTATCACCTTCAGACCAGGAAGACCTTTCTTCTTTAGAGCCTCAATCTTGTTGAAAAACCTTTGTACCCCTTGGTCCATGGCCTGAACCTTTTCTTCCAGTTGTATCATCAATCCTCTCTTGGTCAAGACTCTCTTGACCTCAAGGATGGTCTCTATTCTATCTTCAATTTTCAGCTCTTCCAATTCCTCTATGGTTTTAGAATTTAGGAACTTGATGATTTCATTAGCCTGTGTGGGCATCTCTCCCAATTCTGATCTGATCTTCTCGATGGCCTATTTGCTTCTCTGCACCAATTCATTTTTCTCAAACATAATCTATATCATTGGCCATATCTCCTTCATAGACGTGGTGATGCTTGTCCAGACAGTTTCTTTAACTTCAGCCAGCATTTTACCTGCCACTGTTTGCTTCCAGAGCTGTTGTAACTCTTGTTTGAGCTGGTCTGACACCTATTTTTCCTTGGAAAAGCTGGTTTGATAAGAAGATTTAAGTTCCTGAAGGTTCTCAATCTCCTTTTTGAGCCTGCTAATCTCTGTCTCCTACAGGTTCATCTTTTCCATAGATTTGGCCAATTCAATCGTCTTTTCCTAAGACGTCAGTGGATTCGCCGATGGGACTTCTGCTAGTGATGTTGTGCTCACTCCTGAGAGTGGAACTGCACTCAATGGAATGAATTCCATGGGTTTCAACTATTCTTTCTCTTTCATTAGCTTTTCCATCTCAGCTTCCATTTCTTTCAGTTGTGCATTTTTCTCCATGATTAATTTAAGCATCTCATCTTTTTCGCCTTTTGTTTCTGTTATTTCCTTCGCCTGTGAGTCTACTGTTTGTGGCAGCTTCAATTGCTTCCTCAAAGACACTATGTCTGCGTTTTTCTTCTTGATCATCTCCTCAACTTCTTTCACATTCGAGGGACTGTATCCGATCTTGAGGACCATTTCCTCCAATGTCTTGATCCTGTTGTCTTTGGTAAAGGATGATATCTTCTCCAACTTCAACTGTGTCTGGACATTGTTCAGAGACACTTGTAATCTAGAGGCAGTAGTGGAAGCATGTGCTAACGTGGAGAAAACCATTTCTCTCGTCTTCCTGTGTAGATCCATTTGATAGGTCGGATGCATGTCTTTGGTCTGGAATTCAAAAGTGGCCCTTCTATAATCAGTGATTACCTTTGGGTCTGGTACCTATGCTTGGAGGAATGTCATATGAATTATGCCCTTCTCTTTGTCGAATGTTGATAGCAGCCTGTGTTGTGCAAATGACGTCTGCTTCCAGAATTGGGCGTATGTGTTGCTGGTCAGAGTCAGATTCTTTTTCTTGATCAGATCATATTTCTCAAAGATACTGAGTTTCGGACCTGTCTTGCCTGGCTGGTTGATCAGTGGAGTATCTGTAGGCTTCTTTGGTAACACTGTGGTTATAATCTACTTATCGCTTGTATTGAGAAGCAACTGATCAACCTCTGTCACTATAGTAGATGGAACTTCCTTTTCTCTAGTTAGTTCAGGAGCTGTGGTTTTGGGCCTCTTTGTATGCAGTCGAAATTCTTCTAATGACACTTCAGTCACAGGAGGTGACAAATCATGCCTAGACCTTTTCTCCTTCGAAGCCTATGGTGTGGTTGTCTGTGATACAGTGACCGGGGAGTCCTGTTATTCTGTCTCGACCAAATTATTTGGTTCCCATCCTGTCTGATTTGCAAATTTTTCTACCTCGGGCCTAGATTCGTGGACATACAGGATATTCTTGTTTTTCACCCTCATCTCGGAAATAATCTCGTACGGATCATAGTGCAATGTGAAACTCACAAATAATTTCATTTCCTTCATTAGCCTGTCTACTTCTTCCCCGTGCTTTGATTGTTGCAGATGAAAGACCCAATCTGCCCTTTGATTCTGAGTTGTTTCTTTTTCTTTAAAGACACAAAGTGAATATCATCAGAGTTTATCATCTACCTTATGTAGTCCAAAGAAAAAATTCTGAAAAGTAAGTATTTGGGCAGTTTATATGGGGTCAACTCACACCCATAGATTCTGATCTCAGGGTGATATTGGTACAAGTACCAATCACCAGTCTTTGTATGATCCGAGAGATGTAGGATACTCTGAACTTCATCATAAATCCTGGGTTCGGGTCTACCACTGAGCATACTCACCACTGGGTGGTAGAACTGATCAATGAACTGCTTGAAACTGATGTCTGTGGAGTTATGTCTGAGGAGGGAATTCCATGCGGTCATTGCCTGGGGTCTTCCATCTCTGTCCATCTTCTGCATGGAAAAAGAAAATTTGTCTGCTTGGAAGAAAACGAACAGGTATTCCAGTATTGAAGAATACTGGAACATGCCTTCTGTGGTGAAATTGACAAATTGTTGGTGAATATTATTCGCCAGGAACATGCTAAAATCGAACTCTGTAGTGGGATTTTCATCGGTGGAGAAAATAGACAAAAATCCCAGAATTGGTTCATCTACCCACTGATCTGAATAATAACCTAGCAAGGTGCATAGGGATGTGATAACCTGGTTTCCTTTGGTTGAGAACATGGAGGAAGGATAAGGGGGATTTGTAGCGGGGAGCTGAGCGGATTGTGGAAGAAAAAGCTCAAATATTTGAGCTCTTTGAGGAAAATTCATCTTCTGGTATAACTCTGTAAGGATTTCACGGTTAAAAGGTGATGTGGAGTTGGCTCGGGATATTTGCATCATTTGGTCGATGGCTTCTGGCGTGATGAGGAAAAGAACTTCCCCGGAGGAGGATACGATGGCTCTTTGCTCGGGGATATAGTGGGCTTGGCACTTGAGGAAAAACTCTAGGAAATGTTGAATCTGAGGGAAGAGATACATGGGTAGGTTGGACTCCCAGAGTCCAATTTCGTCACTCTAGTCCAAGAAAAATTCTTTAAGCCATGACTGAAGGTCTGCGAAGTTGAAATCGCACTTAGTATCTGTGATTAAGTAATCTTTGTCGGCCAGTGGAATCCTTTCGAGGTCGATAGGAGGCGGGAGAAATGGATTCTTCTCTCCTTCTGCTCATTTTGACTTTGGTGCCATTACTATAAAAATATCTACAAATAAAACAACATTAGCGGGGATGACTATAGATGGGGGTGACTGACTGTAACGGAGAAGAAAACAGGGTAAATTCTCTGGTGCGATGAGTGGGTAAATGGTGAAGGAATGAAGAGTGAGGATAATTTTGAGTAAACGGGTGTCCGTTGGGCATGGGGGACAGGTCGACTGGTTAATGGATAGGTTATCCAGTAATAAATGGCCAAGGGGTCACTTAGAGTGTGATATGGTAGGTGACAGTGACTGAGGGATATGGATGGGTGATGTGGCGGTTATCGATTGGGGGAAAAATCATGGTGAGGGGGCTTGCCATGAGTGAATGAGGGGGAAGGACTGACAGAGTTTATGGGATGTGACTCTTTTGGAAAGGTGGATGATGACGTTAGGAGGTGATGTGATA